>JASPKZ010007654.1:217500-223174 GCA_030220185.1 Diploptera punctata | reverse complement strand
TTCAGTGTCTTTTTGATTCCACTGAACACATTTACTATACAAAATAAATCATAAAGGGAAGATAGTGCTTATTTTTCATTAAAAATATTTTATATATTTTTATCCACTCTCATGCATTTTCCACCTCAATTTAAAATAACACATGTCTTAAGACAGTAACTGCATAGCAATTTGAATTAGCGTATATTGGGAGTCCAACCAAAAAAAAAAAAATCACTTTAATTGCATAAAAGTTGCATCGAAGGAGTATTTTAAGTTTTGGAAAATGTAAAAAAAAAATGGAAACAGAAAAAAAACACAAATTCAAATTTAAGTAGTAATGCTGACAATATGTGCAAGGTTATTTAAATTTGTACGTCGCGGACTCAATCTTGCACCTACAATAATATGTTTTACACGAAAATGATCTTAAAGAATGAAGAGTTATTAAAAAGTAAATACAATTTTTTTTCTACCATTTTTTCAACATTTTCACCATTTGGTGCCCTTAAATGAAGAAACTTCTCTCAACGACTTCACCATTCCTCAACACTATGCCTTCTTTCATTAATAGGAAACTAGAATTCTTTAATTTGACGAGTATCAGAAGACAATGCAGAAAGCATTCCACAGTGCAGGTTCAGAATGAATTTCATTTCATATCTGCTGGCTGCCACTGCTACTGCTGCGAGGCTCTTAATGATTTTCTGATAGTGTTTATTTTTTTGGCTCTCTTCAATAAATTCTTCTGTAAGTGATTGGGGCTGCTCTGATATTTAATTTGTCAAATACGAGGTAGTCGCTGTTGATGTGGATGTTGACGGCTCGTCTATAAGATGCATTGAATTAATTTATTTAATACTAGTTAATACCTGGGGTGGGCTGCTGCGCCTAAGTAAATGAAAATTAATATGTTTTTATGTTTAGTTGAATAAGTAAACGGGAAAATAATTATAAATTTATATAGTAAATATTTTTAGATACCCCGTGCTGATTATCGGCGTTTCCCGGGAATCTTCTTGGCATAAATGAACTGAATGTGTTTTTATGTTTAAGTAAAAAAAAATATAAAATTGGGTATAAATGGCAGAAAGCCGAAAATTAATGTGTGTTTATGTTTAGTTGAATAAGTAGAATAAATAGTTGCCCGGGAAACTACTTATCCCGATCTTCTTAGCATAAATGAGTTGAAAGACAACATTCATTATTGTGAGTTGTCCGTAAAAAGAATACCCGCCGAGCGCTGCTACGCCCGCCTGGAATCTATTTACACCGATCGTTTGCCATTAATGAAACACAAAAATAGTTATTGTGACTTATCGGATAAAAAGAGAGACATTTGTTGTCGGGGACTTTTTTTAGATATTAATTTCTGTGTACATTAATTTTGTGTATTTCTTATGGTTTAGGCAGCGTAAGCCATTTAAGCGTCTAAAAACGACTTTTTTTTCTCACGTTTTCCATTAAAGTGTGAGTTTTAAGGGTGAAGGGTAGAGTATTACAACTCTCTATAACCATCCCGGGAAACTCCTGAACATTTTGCAAAAAGCCTCATCACATCAGATGAACTGTATGGCAGCGCATAAAATACGACCAAACAAACATTCATTTTTATATATTAAATTGTAGTCTACCGCTGTGGTCTCGAGGTAGCGTGCTGCCTTGTCTCACAGCGGGCGCGGGTTCGATCCCCGGACGGGACAGTTTTTCTGGGTGAGATTTTTATTGAGTTTTTTCCTCACCTATAAGACAAATGTCAGGAAAACTTTAAGGCCTAAACGGTCCCCGAAGTCATATGGCCATTGCAATCATCATCATTCATATTCATCTTAGATTAATATTAAGATGCATGTATTTTAACGCACACTATGTCAATGATGATTACATTGGAATGAGATCTCATTCCATCTCTTGAGTGTTCTGCACACTTCTCTTTTTCCTCTTGGACATAGGTTCTTCGTATCATCAGCTCTGTCCACGTGGGAATCCCATTCCTTGTTGTAATAAATGTCTCAACATCTATGATATTGCATTCCTCCCCCATACACTGGTTTCCAACTCTGTCATCTTGTTTTTTTTAATTCTATGGCTCTTAAAGTATTAATTTCTGCTGTTTACATGAGTTGTTTCGTTTGGCTATACCTGAGAACAGCAGAAATGAGTAAATAACTGACATGAGAAACTATTGTTTCGCCAATTAAAGGATCAGGCCCCTAAACAGGGCATCTGTACTAAGACTCTTCTTCATAACATAACATAGTTTAGCTTCTGACTTGTTCCTCTTTCTTTAATATTTTCTTTTTTACGTAGATTTCCAGATATCTTTATTATCTGCTCCATACTGTAATTAAAAATATTAAATGAAAATTACAGTCCTTCGCAAAGAGCCAACTTTTGGAGGGGGGAGGATAATTGAAAATGATTAAATAGAGAGGATTATTTAGGTAATGCTGGGGGATATGGGCATCTCATTACTATCAACCTCGTAGAAAATTCTTACAAATATATTAGTAAGAAGCCTTACTCCTTATATTGATGGCATTCTAGATCATCAATGTGCATTTAGAAGAAACACGTCTACAACAGATCAGATTTTTAGTATAACATGATTTTAGAAAATAAATCGGAATATAATGGTACTGAACATCAACTATACGTAGACTTCAAAAAGGCATACGATTCAATTAAGACAGAGAATTATGTTGTATCCTGCTAGAGTTCGTAATTCCTGAAAAGTTAGACTTATACGAATGCGTCTAAATAGCACAAAGAGTAGGGTGCGTGTAGGCAAACAGTTTTTCGATACTTTTGAAACTCACAAAGGGTTGAAGCAAGGAGATGCACTATTTCCTCTAGTAATTAATTTTGAGCTGGAACATGCTATCAGATCTTTAGAGTATGAAGAAGACGTACAATTCAATGGTATTAATAAGCTGTTAGTTTATGCCGATTATGTAGTTCTATTGGTAGATAGCGAGGAGATATTAAAAGGACAACACGCACACACTATTGAGTAACACTAAGAAATTGGAACGGGAAGTAAATATTAATACAACTAAATATTTGTCCACACATAGAAATACATTATATAATGAAAATGGACAGCTAATGGCAAATGAGGGACATTTTTAGGAAGTGGCGGAATTCAAATACCTAGGGACCATAATCACAAATAGAAATGAGATGCACAAAGAAATTAAACATAGGCTCAATTCTGGAAATGCATGCTATTCTGCATTACAGAGGCTCTTGACGTCCCACCTTCTTTCAAAAAACGTTAAACTGAAATATATAAAAACTATTATTTTACCAGTCATATTATATGGATGTGAAACATGGACTCTTACTTTAAGGGAGGAAAGGAGATTACGAGTATTAAAGAATAAAGTTCTTACGAAAATTTTTGGACCAAAGAGATATGAACAAACAGGTGAATGGAGAAGACTTCATAACAATGGACTACATGGTTTTTAAAGGAAGCCAGATATAATGAGAACAATTAAGTCTCGTAGACAGCGATGGGCAGGACATGTGGCAGGAATGGGAATGAAAGACATGCATGGAAACTTCTTGTAGGAAAGCCAGAGGGAAAACGCCCAGTTGGTAGACCAAGAATGAGGTGGGAGAATGACATTAACTATTATTTGGCGGAAATAGATTATACAGGGAATGATTGGAAAACATTAGCTCAGGATAAGGGTGTATGGAGAACTTACATCCGCGCTGCCAATAACCTACGGGTTCGATAGTGCCAGTGAGTTAGTGACAACCATTAAGTAACACGGTGTACTCCCAGTAATAACTAATATATTAATGCTCCCATGATGAATGCTTAGTAACACAAATTAAATTATGGATTACCATTGGTTTAAATGCGTTGTTAGTAAGTTGCTGAAACTTGAAAGGAAGGAAACTTTGTCATCCAACAGTTTCTCTGATTACAGTCTTTTTACGTAAACTTGGTCTCCGTTATTGTTCCTAGCAATTGTATTAAGTATTCCAGATGTTCCCTTTGTGTTCTCAACTTGGATGTCAATTTGACACGATTTGAACTTAAGTCACAGTTCCGTAACTTACATGTTTATATCAATCGATTATTTTAATGTATCAACTAAAATATTTTCATTATCATTTTTTTAATGACATTAATATTTATTGTATTTAAAACGTGTCCAATACCACTGTGACTGTCTGTAAATTACACTGAGCAACAAAAAAGAAACTTCTTTTTTATCTCGGAAAGAAAAATATGTGATTATGATACTATTTTTTCTCCTGAATTCAAATATGATATCGGTTTTTCTCCATTACGCAAGTTTTGCGAGAGATTCCATCCTTTTAGCCGGGAACCAAGAATTTCAGACTGGTTTTTGGGTTAAATTTAAATCTCGAATGAGATCGCTAAGATCTTCTTGAGTCATTAAATGAGGCCAGATGAACAGCTTTGTTCAAAAGTTGTATCACCAAAATCTGTTTCTTCTTCTTCTTCCTTACTTCCATTAGAATCTGTGCTCTCTTCATCTAATGTCACATGTTCTGGAGGCTTTGGTATGGGAAATTCTTCGCAGATTGCAAGTCAGGGTACACCACTGTATGTTTTGATTTTGACGTACTCCCTTTAATGTTTGTTAAGCAGAAAATAATTATTTAAATCCATTAATTGAAAGTGATATAAAAACAGTGGGTGATGGAGAAATTCCGAATACGTATTTGAAAACACGATAAAAAACTGCATTAAATACAACTGTTGGTACTCATGAGATAAAAATCACGTTGACCAATGTTATTAATATTTTCGCTCGTTTAATACAACTCTAGGGGTGAAGGTTGCGGATTTTCAGACCACCGCCGCGCCGGTGCGCTCACACAAACATTGCCGCATTGACTATAGATAAGAGAAAATACAAATTACTTCAGTATTGTCTTTCAAAATGTGTATCCTTTAGTAGAAATGTACTACTAGTACGTAAAATGCAGTGTCCATCACTGTTCAGACTTCATGCTGTTTATGTACGCAACTAAGGGATCGAAAACTGTAACACAAAACGAGGCGCGGTCACATAGAGTGTCTAGATGCCGGGCCTGTCCTCCATTATTCAAGGAGACAGCAATAGTGACATGTTGGTTATAGTTTTCTACTAAAATTACTAGGGTCTAAGGCTCGGTTTTTATTTATACCTTAGAAAAGTTTCTTGAAGGGTTTGGAACGGGTACCATCTAACATTATGGCTTAAAAATAGTTACTTGAATTAAAAAGTAGCTACATACAGTTAAAAAAACTGAAACTATGAGTCCAAGTTCATGTATATATCTAGACTTCTGCTCCTCCAAATTAGGGAACTTATCTTCCATTCTTCAGTCTGATATTAATCTATTGTATATTGTTTGGTTTATTTTATTTCCTTTGTATTATTATTTTGTGCCAGAATTAAAATTGTCTCTTAAATTTATATATTTTGTTTTCCCTCTCCCTTTAACTAAAATTTTTCAATGTACTATTTCTCTAACAGAACTGCGCCCGAGCACCAGCACTTGTTCATTGGGTGTCAATACGGTGTAGGCTACTACATTTATATGTGAATAAAATGTATTCTCATTATTATATATAGGCCCTATCTTATTCGACTTTGGTAACAAACAATTACACTGGTCAACATGATTTTTGTCTCATGAGTACCAATAGTTGTACTTAATG
>JASPKZ010007654.1:5000-207500 GCA_030220185.1 Diploptera punctata | reverse complement strand
TTTCAAATAAAATATCTAAACACTTCAAAAAGTTGAACATTAATGTGGCATTTAAAACTAATAAAACTCTACAAAATATAATAAAAAACAATAAAACCAAAACAAAAAAAGAAAAATTATCAGGTGTATATAAAATTGAAGTGTGGCACATGTGACAATGTCTATATAGGACAAACTGGTAGACCTTTTATATCTCGGATAAAGGAACACATGAGAGCATATAACAGAAATTTAGAAAATTCAAACTACGCTAACCACCTATTCCAATTTAATCGTTGTTTCGATCCAAATTTTGAAATTTTACATATTTGTGATAAGGGTAAGAAGTTAGATCTTTTGGAGGCTGTAGAAATTAATAAGTTTAAAAGTAGTAAAAAACTGTTAAATTCTCAACTTGATTTGAATGAATCCCCTTTGTTAAATTAAAAAATTTAAATAAATATTGTTGTATTGTTGCTTAAATCAGTTGGAACACAATTCATAATTTGTTAACATGTCCGAAGAAGGTACAGTGTACCGAAACAGCTGTCACTGATTTATATAATAAATATGAAAATCAAATAAAACTACGTTTTATTTTTATTTAATTAATAACTGTATTACGCCTGTTTTCCCCATGTATAATGCATAGCTTAAACTGGCGTAATACAGTTACCTCTCTTGGTGAAACTGGCCCTAAGTCTTCAAGTTTAACTAGAATAGGTTACAACTGATCTTATAACTGTAAAGTATAATTTAAGTTTAGAATTTTTACTGATTATTGTTCTCTTAAGTAATGGTAAATATGCATAAAACGTCTTGTTTTTTATTTCTTCTTTAATCGAATTTATGTTATTTACTATTCTTCCCAGACACTTAAGTGAATTCGATTTATCTAATCCAGCTTGGTATATACGTTTCGCCTAATATCTCCGAAAGAACGCGTTAACAAAAATAATACATAAAGATATTTTGCATTTTAATAATTTTATTTATGCCTACACATATCGTTTTGATTAAGAGTATGAGCCATCTTTTCTCGTCCAAGAGTTAATATGTGATAATACAGAAAATATGAATCACCATCATTCAGTATCATGGCAGCTGCCGCCTTCTTCCGGAAACCAAATGTCATTCCTCTCTGTCCATCCATTGATCTTCCTCCAATCCTCTGATATTCATAGCCGCTTGTACCCCTTCTATCCAAGTTTTCTTCGGTCTCCCTCTCTTCCTCCTTTCCACTGGGATCCATTCCATAACAATTTAAAGCAATCTTTACTATGGCATTCTTTTGACATGACCATACTACTGTAATCTTTTCTTTTCTATAATGTCTATGATGCCCGGCAAATGTAATTAAAATGTATCATTTTCACATTTTAGTGCCTAGCAAGACATACGTGGGACATGAAACACGATTCATATTTTTAGTGTTTAGGGAATGATAAAATGGAAGTCTGAAAATTGTTTACCTTCTCGCGTCTTCTACCAAGTCCATGTATTAATTCTTGTGGCAGCATTTGTTGATATCGGTATTTAGTAACAGAAAATAGTTGCTTGTTTGTGATAATTAGAGATAAAATCTCTCCTTCCAATGACGCGAGTTTAACCAATTCTCAACCGTTCAGTAGAGGTCACTCTGAACAGTGGTCAGAAGTAAACAACAGCAAAATTCAGACAGACAAAGTATACTTCGGTGGAATATAAAAGTTGCGTACTGACTGTTCGGAACATTTGGAGTGAAATTTAACGAATGTAAAGTTGTTATTCTAAACTGTTACTGCAACCAGACAGTGCAGAAAACTAATCAAATCACCTTCCCTCTTTGAAGGTAGCTTTAACCACACGCGGATATCGTGTTTACGAAGGAATCGTTCCATCTCTAGTGATAATCAATAAAAAAATATCTGTACAGTAATGAGTTGTAAAATGAGATACAGCGTATTACTTAAAAATGGTCAAAGATTATAAAATAGTTGCTCTAACACGTCAATGATGAATGTTGAAAAAAAGAAATATAATCTTGTAATGATTGTTTTAAGTGTGCCTATTAGGTTAAGACCAATTATTATTATTATTATTATTATTATTATTATTATTATTATTATTATTATTATTATTATTATTTATTATTATTATTATTATTGTATTTGTTTTACAAAATTTTATGAGTACGGCGCATAAAGTAGACATCCGAATTTCGAGGTAATTTTGGTTCTAAATTTAAGCTTAAGAACGTCGAAGATGAAATCATGAAACAAAATTGCGGACCATCCAGAAACAAATTAGGAAAATAACAATTTATAAAGCAGTATTTCCTATGTTAGCTGAAGAATGTTGAGAGCCATTATGGTCATGACGTCAGATGTTAGTCCAGGATGGAAATATGTTTAGATTTTTTTCAGTAAAGAGGCGAAATAGAATAAATATCTTATTACAATGGAATTTCAGTGCTGTGTTCCTAAAATTACACATCGAATTGAATCGGAATTCGAATGTCCACTTTTTGCGCTGTAACCCAATTATATATCCATTCATCCATAGTAATTCTGCTGGAGGGCATGCTATGCTTTGCAGCTTTATAAGGGAATTATAGGTGTGTAGCTTCCCGTTGCTTTCCACACCGGTAATTATATATCAATGGTCTAAAAGAAACCATGACTTTATGAAACAGCATATTTCACTCCATAAAGAATTATTTAAAATATAGTGTATATTTCTTTATTGTATAGTATGCTTAGAAGCTAAAATAGATCTATAATTATATATCGTTGTGTGCCAAGGAGACGTATTATCATGCCTTTTATTTAACATAGCCCTAGAAAAAGTGGTTAGAGACTCTGGGTTACAGAGAGAGAAAACTATTTTCACCAAATCCATACAGTTATTAGGTTATGCAGATGATGTGGACGTAATTGGAAGGTCCTTTCGAGCACTAACTGAAGCTTTCATCATCCTTGAATCTAACGCAAAAAAGATGGGTCTGGAAGTTAATGAAAATATACGAAATATGACTTCACACTGAAAATATACTAAAAATAAAAGAAGTTCAGATAGGAATATGCACATTTTAAACAGTAAATCAATTCAAATATTTAGGGGCAATAGTCAAAATGGATAATGATACAACACAAGGAATAAAGAATTGAATAAATATAGTCAACAAATATTATGGGTTTTTAAAAAAACATGAAAAAGATATTATTATACAAGACTATAATAAGACCCGTTTTGACATATGGTAGTGAACCATAGATAATGCGAATAAAAAAACAATAATGTGCTCTGCAGTGTTTGAAAGAAACATATTAAGGAGGGTGTATGGCCCTATCTGTGAGAATGGTGGCTGGCGAAAACGCTATAATCAGGAGTTGTATGCATTATTCAAAGATGTGGAAATTAGTCTTCTTCTTCTTCTTTCTTTCCAGGATTAGGTCATTGCGACCAGTTCTGGTCTCAAGTCCATCGTTTCCTTGGCCGTCCCAAAGATCTTTTTCCATGTGGTTTGTAGGCGTTGATCTTTTTGGGTAATCTTGCATTGTCCATTCTGTCTAAATGTTTTTTCCATTGGTATTTGTGCTGTACAAGTTTATCGACTATTGAAAATATCTCCAGTTCATTTCTTATTGATTCATTGTGTAATCTATCCATGCATGTACATCCTTTTACGGATCTTAAAAAATTCATTTCAGCGACTTGAATGTGTGAGATATCTTTTTCTGTAAGTACCCAAGATTCAGATCCATATACAAGAACAGGAACAGCCATAATTTTATAAAACCAGAGCTGATTTTCTCTTCGAGACTTTCGGAGGGTTCTTCTTATGGTGCCACACATCATTTGATATTTTTGAAATTAGTAAATTCATTAAATGTATGTATTTGATGCATTCATACATAATTTATACATATAGTAGAAACTTAATCTTTAAACATCATTCGTGTATCTGTTCAGTGAGATATAGAACATTACTTTTAAAGACGTCTTATTAAAGATATCAAATATCTATCAATATCTTGATATGGGGGTTTTATGTCACAGTAAATAAAATGTACTTCAACATTGACTATTTAAGAATAATAGTATATTACGATGCGAGGTTGGGAAGTGGTTTTTACAAAATCATGGAAAATTTCCAAGATTCTGTAAAAGACTTCACAAACGTGCGTTGTACATTATTTTTTGCGTGATGGCGTTTTTAAAATAATAAACAATAGTAAAATAATCACATCTTTGTTGGAAATATTTGCGTTCATTATAAACAATTGACTAACGTTAACAGTGTGGGCAATGTTTATTAGTAGAAACAACAGGAGGCCTTGAGAACAATTATTGATAAAATGGCCGCAAGTGCCGTATTTACTTTTTATATTATTTCAAATAAATTTCAGTTCATTTAAAATGCAGTGATTTCTATCGTATAATGTATATTAACGCTACCTTTTGGATATGTTTTGTATATACATTGTACGTAGTATACATAGTGGGCAGTGGTTTTACTTCCCGCACGTGGGTGTAAATGTATTATTACAATATAGTTATTTAGGTTGGCAATCCCGAAATGTAGGAAGTTGAACTTTCAATAATGGTCGCCTTTGCTGTAAGTACGACAAAACGCACTATCGCGCAAAAAACATTTTTAAAATAACTGTAAGTCCTAAGAAGGTCTTGCTATTTAACTTATTATGACAAATGAAACAACTGAAGAAAATTATACGTAAGAGAAGACACTTTAAAACAATATTCCTAATATTATAATCTTTAAAACAATAATTTTGACTTACGTAAATGGTCGCTAAGTTCTAGATTGATACTTGTAAATAGATGTAGTTGTCAGCCGCTGTGGTCTCGTACGCAGGAAGCCCGGTTTCGATCCCCGATCGGGAAAATTCCTGGGTGATGATTTATTCGGGGTTTTTCGTCATCTGTAAGACAACTGTCAGGAAACTTTAAGGTTCAAACGGTTTCCGAACATCATCTGGCCATCATAATCATCATAATATTTGTCATGTTCAGTACCGTATGAATGTGTGTGATTGGCGTCTTACGTCTAAATATTTTGTTTCCTCGGCGGAGGCCCTGGCATTAAGCTTACCACTCATCTAGGAATGCCCTTCATATTCTTGTGAGGTTAAAAAAAATAATGTGTGTGATCCACAATTCAAAATTCCTCTCCCGACATGTCGTGCCACTGTAAGGCCGGGTGGCGTGTGACATGTAAAAAGTACCTATAAGGTGAGAGGTTAAACTAAGATAAAGAAACAAAGAAAGAAATGTGTTGGACGATAGTTTGGGTCCCCAAGCCTTTCAGCAGCTGTTATGAAATAGGATTTAAATAGAAGTATGAAGAATTGAATTTAGCCGGGGTGTAAATGATATTACCACAAAAAAAAGTTTGATACGATTACTAGAGCTAAGATTTTTATGACCCAAAAATCACCGAAATATGCAAAAACAAATATACAGTTATGACTTAAAATCTACAAAAATATGCACTCTGAGCATAAAAAACCATCAACATCAAGGCTTAGGCCCTCTGACCCGTTCCGACGTCAAGAGATTTGGCCTTTCCACCTAGCAAATGGTCTTCCTAGATTTCTAGATCCTGTGGGTCTGTAATTTTAAATAATTTTAGTTCTATCATCTGGCATTCTTAGTAGATGTTCGTACCAATTTTGATTTGTCTTTGTATTTCAATTTTATCCGCCAATTGAAAAATATTTCATTGATCTCTTATCTCAGAACTTCTTTTCTGGTCCATAAGAGTGTAGCTTGCCGTTGACCTTAAAAATCTCATCTCCGCTGCCTCTATTTTTTTATATGACCTAATAATATTATATTATAATAATTATGTAATAATTTCAGTTGTAAAATCAAGTACTAAATCAGTTTATGACAATTAACTATTTATTTAAGAACAAAATGCAAATGAGAAGTAAATTAATTATGGAATTTAATATTGTAGCCTGCTTTTAATTTTATATGCTTATCATGAGGCAATGCATAAATATTTGCTCAGGTATATATGTAAAGTTCTTTACTTGTTAAAAGAGTGAACATGTGACGAATATGACCAATACTTTACTATAATATGATCTGTCACATATAAATGACCAAATATGCCTAAATATGTCTTAACAGAGTACTTAAATTCAATTAGTTTTTGTATAAAAATAATTGATGTATGTTTAAGAAACATATCACTTATTACCAAAAATATACTATGTGTGCATAATAATAAAATAATTAAATTATCATAAAAATTCAAGCCGCCTGCTTGTCTCGAGGCGATACATAAGCATTTGCTAAGGCATATACGTGAAGCTCTTTACTTCTTAAAAAAGTGAAAATATAACGAATATGACCAATAAATTGCTATAATGTGATCTGTCATATTATATAAATGGACAAATATGCATAGATATGACTTAAGAAAGTACTATAATTCAATTCGTTTTTGTATAAAAAGCATTTATGTATATTTAAGAAAGCAAATATAATATGAAAATTTCCACATCAAAATCCAAAACAATGGCAATGTGTGGAAAAACATACAACGGGTGAAAATTGAGATTGATGGAAAAATTATAGAACAAGTGTCAGATTTCTCTTACTTAGGAAGTGTATTTGCAGAGTATAAGAGTGACATTGATTCAAAATTACAAAAATATAATAAAATGAATGGGGTAATACGAAGACATTTTGGTACACAGATGAGGACAGAGACAAAATTAAGATTACATAACATCACATCAAAAGCTGCCCTAAAATATGGAAGTGAAATTTGGATTTTAAATAAAATAAACTCTCATAAACTTCAAATAAGCCAAATGCGCTTCTTACGATCATTGTTAGGAGTTAATAGACTGGATCACCAAAGAAACACTACTATCAGAGGAAAACTTGGAGTAACAAGTTTAAATGAAGATATACGAAGATACCAACAAGAATGGAAAAATCATCTGAGAAGAATGGCAAGAAATAGACTTCCAAAATTGGCATTCCAATATACCCCAACTGGACATTAGGGACCAAGGAAGACCAAAACATCGGTGGAAAGATAAAGACCATCTTCGCTAGGTTTACCGTACAGGCCACATGACCTAAAACGAATTTGTTCATGATGATGATGATAAGAAAAATATCAATTCTTACCAAAAAATATATGCATAGGCCCTATCATTATAATGAAATCATAAAAAATCATAAAATTCAAGCACTAATAATTGCATTCTTGAAGCATAATTTTATTTAGTGGTAAAGAAATATACGTATATGGTTAGGAGTTGATAGTGTCTGTTTGTTATAATTTTTTAATTATCTATTTTTATACAACTTCAACCCATTTTTCTTAATACGGCAAAACTTGCACCTGCACCCTTTCGCCTCAATTGAGAGTGTCATTACGTATGTAGGTGAGTCTTTTTGTATATTTATATTTTCTGGGGGGGGGACTGATTTAACCATTTTATCATCTCTGCGTTAGATCATATTTTTGAAGATAAGAACAGAAGCGTCTACAATTTAATATAATTTTATATTACATTTTTATATTTCATTCTCTCTTTCTTTCCGCTTCCCTCATTTAATGTATCTGTCCATCTATTTCCCTGTATTACTATTTGTTTCCTCCCTCCTTCTCCTGTAACATTCTCTTTCCAACTATATTTATCTGTTTTACTGTCTCTCTACCTTCTTGTTTTCCTCATTTTTTCTTTTCCTTTTTCTTTTGTATTTATGTCTTCTCTTTACATCTATTTTACTCTCATCGTTTATTCTATTTGGTCTCCCTTCCCTTCCTGTATTATTTCGCTTCATTTAGGCCTAATTGTTGTTATTTTCTTATTATTCTTTCCTCGCTTTTCTATATTGTTTCCCCTCATAATCCATTTTCCTTTGTTTCATGCTTCCCTTTAGCGATTTTAAACTCTTATTTTTCGTATTTTAATCTTTAATGAGTATTTATTTTCTTTTACTTACTACATGTTTCCATGAATTCTATAAATGTTGTCTGATGAGAGAAATTTCAAATCTTGTCTTGATTAAGTTCAAGGAAAAGAAGAGAGTGAAGAAGCGAAGTTAGCTACTGTTAGTGTTTTGTTTTTGCCCAATTTGATTTAACTGCAGTTAACAGAATTACAGCTTCAAATAAGATTCGATTAACCTATAGGCTTTGCAGAGCTACTCAACTCTTGTCTTCACTTGAAGTTATATGATTTAAAACTTCTTGAGACAAACTGTGGAAGACATGTGAAGGGCGATGTAGCATTTATCTTGACATTTACGTCTCTATTTCCCTCTGCGAACAAAACACATCTGCTATATTGTTATCTGCAGGTATTGATCCCTGCTTACGTCACTCTTATTGCAATGTCCACACACTGATAATGACATTCATTATAACTTTCTCTCTCTCTCTCTCTCTCTCTCTCTCTCTCTCTCTCTATATATATATATATATATATATATGTGTGTGTGTGTGTGTGTGTGTGTGTGTGTGTGCGTGCGCGCGTGCGTGCGCTTTTTTGTTCAGTCACATACTGAAAAGTAAATATAGAGTTGAAACAGATTTTAACTAAAATGTTCTTAGGTTGTTCAGGAATGATGTTATCTGGGTGTTGTATGTAACCATGGTTACTAATAACTTATTATAGAGCTTATGTGATGTGTCAGAACTTAATATGTAAAGTTGTCGGTTAAGTTACTTTCTGTGTAAAATACAACTAAGTAATGAAATTATACTATTAAAGTATTTCCTCGAACGTCTCTAACCTTCTGGGAATATATATCATCATCATCAACAAGGGTAATTCGTAATATGTGCTGAAGATAAGCATTTTGATAATATTTTATTCTTTCACAGAGATTAAATATATATTAAGTTCTGTTCTTATATCTTCTTTTTTCTTTTTATCGGTCCTTTGGTATTCTGCTATTGCTCTCAACATCTTCATTTCTGCAGCCTCTATTTATTTGCAATCTGCCTTTGTTAATGTCCAGGTTTCACATCCATAGATAAGAGATGGAACTGCCAATACTTTGTAAAACTTCAAAATAGTTTCTTTTCTAGTCTTAGTCAATAAAGTGCGTTTAATTGTGCCACATAGATAATTGTGTTTATCGGAATATATATATATATATATATATATATATATATATACCTATATATGAATGTCCACCGCTGTGGTCTTGAGGTAGCGTGCTGCCTTGTCACGCAGCGGGCCCGGGTTCGATCCCCGGTTGGGACAATTTTTCTGGGTGAGATTTTTATCGGGGTTTTTCCTCACCTGTAAGACAAATGTCAAGGAAACTTTTCAGGCTCAAACGGTCCCCGAAATCATATGGCCATCATCATCATCCTCCTTATCATTATCATCATCATCATCATCCTCCTTATCATTATCATCATCATCATCATTTTCATCCTTCACCGGTGTGGAAAGTAACGGGAAGCTACCACACCTACAATTCCCTAGTAAAGCTGCAAAGCATAGCATGAAAATGCTATGATTGAAGTGAAAGACCTGCCCTCGAGCAGAATTACAGGGTGGACCGCTCGAATGGACCTAATTTCAATTGCTTGTTACTGGCAAACGGTTGAAGATAGAAACTTAAAACAACGTTCATAGTACAGAAAAACTCACCAAGTTTCGAATCCTGTCGGTAGATGGCACAAAGATACGTTTCTCGTTCTTAGATTTAATTGTTTGTGAAAATGGCGACTCCGCAGATGAAAGCGCAAGCTGTTTTGTGGTATGCGGAGTTTAAATCAATCATTAGAGTTCAAAGGGAGTTCCGGCGTGTGTTTAACCGCGATGCTCCAACTGCTAGAAGCATAAAGAAGTGGCGTGATACATTATTAGCTACAGGATCTGTGTTGAAGAAGCATGGTGGTGGTCGCAGAGCATCCGATGAAATGGTAGCAAATGTTCAAGCCGCATTTGATCGAAGCCCCCGGAAGTCATTAAGAAGAGCTTTCGCGGGAACTTCAAATACCAAAATCGACATTACAACGGATTGTCCACAAACGCCTCAAACTGCACGCATATAAAGTGCAGTTAGTGCAACGTCTGGAGCCGAATGACATGCCGAAACGAGTGGAATTCGCCAATACGATGCTGGACCGTCTCGGCGCTGATCCTGACTTCATGACCAAGATTTTCTTCTCGGACGAAGCCACTTTCCATTTGTCAGGCAAGGTAAACCGGCATAATGTGCGGATCTGGGGATCGGAGAATCCTCACGCTATTCAAGAGCATGTTCGTGATAGTCCGAAGATGAATGTTTGGTGCAGTTTGTCACATAATAAGGTCATTGGACCGTTTTTCTTCGCCGAGAAAAAACTGTTCGTGGTACCACATATCTTGACATGCTGGAGCAGTTCTTCTTTCCACAAATTGAACAACTGCAGCCTAACATCGTTTTCCAGCAAGATGGTGCTCCTCCCCACTGGTCCAATGAAGTTCGTACGACTTTGGACAACATTTTCCCTGGCCGTTGGATTGGTAGGGGAGGACCAATCGCGTGGCCCCCGAGATCTCCCGATTTAACACCACGGATTTCTTTCTCTGGGGCTATGTCAAAGATAAAGTTTACACCACCCCAGTCAAAGACCTTCGTGATCTTCGTGAGCGCATCATAGAGGCTATTGAGAACATTCCAGAAGACATACTCCAACGTACTTGGCAAGAAATTGTTCATCGCTTTGATATCGTCACAGTGACTGCTGGGGCTCATATAGAGATGTGGTGATCTGGATATCAAAACTTGGTGAGTTTTTCTGTAATATGAACGTTGTTTTAAGTTTCTATCTTCAACCGTTTGCCAGTAACAAGCAATTGAAATTAGGTCCATTCGAGCGGTCCACCCTGTACTATGATGGATATACATATATATCCTGAACTATTATATTTTGCACTAGAACGTGCCATCAGTCCACCGCTGTGGTCTCGGGGTAGCGTGCTGCCTTGTCAAACACCAAATTTACAATCGCAGAAAGCCCAAGCTGGCAAACACGCTCCCTAGCCGTGAGAATAAAATAGTTACGGCCTTGGATGACATGTGATTAAATATTCTAACCAATCAAAATGAGAGTTAGGGTATAGACCATATATGGGAATAATTGGCCCTGACTTCGATACGGAACTCATGAGGACAAAATTTAATACACTTACACTTACACTCGACACTTAGAAGGAAGAAGATCTTGATTGTATAAAAAAAAATATCTTGTAACAACGATTATGGACTTAGGGAAAATCTCCCGAACTCATAAGTCATTTGCTAGTCCTCATTAGCGAAATATCGAAGACCAGGGACGGAAAAGTTTTATTTTCACAGTGTAATGTGCATTTAAATTGGCAGAGATTAATTAAATAAAATAATTCAAATAATTAGTGGTTATCTGTTCCCACGCAATTCTCCTTCCGAACCCGTTATAGATAGGAGTCTCAGCGCTCACCCTGAAACAGGAACCGACTAGCTACCGAGGAAGGGCAAGTAACAATATATACAATAAAATTAAAGTGAAACCTTAGTGACATTTAACAGCCAACTCCAAATCTTACCGCCCCAAAGTGTCGCCCAACGAAAGGGTCTTTTTACTGTGACAAAGCGTTTTCAACGTGAGTGCATTCAAAATAAGAGTGACTCACGAAAGTTATGGACTGAACATCATGATCCAGCAACAGTGTGGAAGACAACATTCAAACCACGAGATGGAAGGTGCAGCTAGGAACGGACAACAATCCAGGAGCAGATCAACCCAGATAGCCATCGGCAGATCTCAACACATCCCCATGTAAGACGAACAATGAAGATATAACAAGGTAAAGTGACAGATTTGTTAAAAAAATTAAATAATGTGTTAGGAAGTCAAATTTAAAATATACGAAAGTAACAATACATTGTTGTGTGAAGAAATTAAATATCAATAATTCAAAAAAAAAATAGTTCTCACAAGAAGCGGTTGAAACCCTAAGTAAAAGAGGTCATAAACATGTAACTCCTCAAATTAGACCTGAAATGCTTAATCTGGGTCTAGCTTCAAAACTCACGTTTGGGAGAAATGTCAAACTCCAAATTTACAATCGCAGAAAGCCCAAGCTGGCAAACACGGTCCCTAGCCGTGAGAATAAAATCAAAAGGTAGGTGGTGGTTTAAATAAAATAGTTACGCCCTTGGATGACATGTGATTAAATATTCTAACCAATCAAAATGAGAGTTAGGGTATAGACCATATATGGGAATAATTGGTCCTGACTTCGATACGGAACTCATGAGGACAAAATTTAATACACGGACACTTATACTCGACACTTAGAAGGAAGAAGATCTTGATTGTACAAAAAAAAAATATATATCTTGTAACAACGATTATGGACTTAGGGAAAATCTCCCGAACTCATAAGTCATTTGCTAGTCCTCATTAGCGAAATATCGAAGACCAGGGACGGAAAAGTTTTATCTTCACAGTGTAATGTGCATTTAAATTGGCAGAGATTAATTAAATAAAATAATTCAAATAATTAGTGGTTGTCTGTTCCCACGCAATTCTCCTTCCGAACCCGTTATAGATAGGAGTCTCAGCGCTCACCCTGAAACAGGAACTGACTAGCTACCGAGGAAGGGCAAGTAAATTCACAATTAAATCAAAGTGAAACCCCAAAGATATTTAACAGCCAACTCCAAATCTTACCGCCCCATTTGTCACGCAGGGGCCCGGGTTCTATCCCCGGTCGGGACAGTTTTTCTGGGTGAGGTTTTTATCGGGGTTTTTCCTCACCTGTAAGACAAATGTCAGGAAAACTTTAAGGCCCAAACGGTCCCCGAAATCATATGGTCATCGCAATCATCATCATTCATATTCATCTTAGGTTAAGCTTAGGATTAGGGACTCTCCTGGCGCACCATTATCATCATCCCCCCTTCATATCATCGGGGCAACGTAACCCCGCCTTCCAGGCGCCCCAACCTCAGAAGTGGGTTACAAGTACGCCATGACAGGAGAGAACCAGGAATGTTGAAAGACAAACCTGGGACACTCGAGATGCAGGTACAGGTACTCAGTGAATGACAGTACACTGTGAGAGTCAATGGCGTTCAATCCAGCGTGAGCGGAAGAAATTCTAAACACGGACTGGGTAAATTATTATTTTTGCATTCAGAATGGCACGAAAGTTGTTTGTTTATTGTGTTCTACGCGGTTCCGTCATGTGAAACACTATAATTTCCCACGACATTTCAGATCTTCACATCCAAATCAATACGGACAGTCATAGGCACGATTAGAAATATATAACTATATTTTCACAGGGACATATTAATGATATAACTTTTAAAATACATTAGGTAACATGCATGGAGTTCAAATTCATAAATTAAATATAATAGACATAGGGGACATTGTAAGTTTTGTTTTCACAGGGGATGACATGATGGGATTTTTAAATAATCTGAAGCAGCAAACATCCAAAGCGATATTACCCGTTTAAGGAGTAAGCGCAGTTGTTGACGGAGGGCGCTGCAGTCGTGTTTATGCAGGAATAGAACACGTGCCACTGAGTTCAGAGGGGAATGGGACGCGAGACGCTGACAGTATACACTGCCTTTTATGACGTCACGTGTAGCAACAAACAGAGCTTCGTAATTCTTCCGTCTGCGTAGATAATTTGAATGACTAATAGCAGGCAACCACTTTCAGAGAATTCAGTACGTGCTAGTTACCGGATTTCAAAATTTATTGCTGAGAAATCATATAAAATCTAAAACACTCTCCAGATTAAATGATGACACCCTTGGCTCAATATTACATCTCTCTACGACTACTGTCAGCCTGACATAGATAAATTAGTGTCAGTGGTCTACTACGCGCCCTTCAAACGTTTGCACAGACATAGGTAAAGTACGTACTAATGGAAGGGATTAGAACATATGTTTTTGGTTACAAGGTTGCGCCGCCACTGATACTGCATGGTACGCCGGGATGTCAATAACAACAGTCTTGAGTTCAGTGAAAGGTGGAATGAGGAAGATATGTCATATTAGTCGTTCAAAATATCTCTGCAGGCGGAAGAATTGCGAAGCTCTCTTTGTTGCTACACGTGACGTCATCTAAGGCAGTGTTCACTGTCAGCGTCCCACGTCCCGTTCCCCTTTGCAGTCATAGACAGCAGTGTCACGTGTTCTATTCCTGCATAAACACGACTGCAGTGCCCTCCGTCAACAACTGCGCTTACTCCTTGAACGGGTAATACTACTCCTCATTCGCCAGCTCCCCATGCTGACATGAGTGGTTGGAAGCCAATTAGCCCTATGTACGTTATTCAACTGTTGAGAGAAAAGGTACGTCGAACCTTTATACCTGAATCCATTCATAGTAATTCTGCCCGAGGGCAGGTCTTTCACTGCAATCATAGCATTTTCATGCTATGCTTTGCAGCTTTACTAGAGAATTGTAAGTAAATTTTCTGACATTTGTCTTACAGGTGAGGAAAAATTTCGAAAATAAACCTCACCTGTCCCGACCGGGAATCGAACCCGGGCCCGCTGCGTGACAAGGCAACACGCTACCTCGAGACGACAACTGTGGACTGTACCTGAAAATGAAACTGTAATTAGGAGTGGAGGAAAATTCATTTTCATGCCTGTTGCATGACTTAATATAAAAAAAACTATTAAGGACTTACATACATGGATACCAACACATAGGAATAGAATAGTGAATGTGACAACAGGGAAATAACTTCTAGTTCCTGGTGTTCTGAAGCTAATTAGGTACACTCCCAAAAATATTAATACGTAGTTGATGAAGTATTGGCACTTGATATTGGATTAACATTTGAAAGCCATTTTGAGCCACTGTTGAGATTACTATAACTAACTAACTCACTGGCACTATCGAACCCGTAGGTTTATGGCCGTGCAGATATAAGCTCTCCATACATCCCTATCCTGTGCCAATGTTTTCCAATCACCCCCTGTATAATCTACTTCCCTCAAATCATAGTTAATGTTATTCTTCCACCTCATTCTTGGTCTACCAACTGGGCGTTTTTTCTCTGGTTTTCCTACAAGAAGCCTCCATGCACATCTTTCATATTCTTAATATCTCGGATAGAGGACAGGATCCTCCTTCTGACTAAAAAATCCGTTCCAAATTCAGGTCTTTTTGCAGCCCCGTAGTATAATGCAAAGCTTACTGATTCCTGACTGCCTACTCCTGGCCATCTAACTTCTTTGTAGAACGACTACATCCAAGGGTGATTTATCTAATTCACGGGTTAAAGCCTCTAGCGCTCCGCCATTGTATAAAGTCCTAACATTCCATGTTCCTAGGAACATGTCCCTATGTTTAAGCCTTTGGCATGGGTTCCCTGAAGTAGTACCCGCCCGGAGAGCCGAATGGGTACTATTTCACCTCCGGAAAATTTTACCCCAGTTGAACCCATGTCCGCATTTCTTGACGGTTGTATTTTTACGATGAGATATCGTCACTTTTTCGACCAAGGTACTTTTTTCGTCCAATCCGGCATGGGTAACCCTATCGGCAGCAATGCTACCTCTGGCATAGCTCTCGGGATCATTTAAGTACGCAAGCCACTTCACCACGACAAGGTAAAGATACCATGGAGGGGTTGAGATTACTATATGAAATATTCACTGACTCTAAATAACTTATAGGTTCATAGTTTCACAGATATGAACACTCCATACATCCCTATCATGAACTAACGCTTTGCAATCATCTATTATATTACAGTGAAAGCTCCTTATTCGCGGGGGATATGTTCCGCAAATATGCTGCGAATACAGAAACCGCGAATATGGAATGATAATTATATATAGGAGATACGTTCCAGGGTCCTAAATAAAATAAAAATTAGCAAAATATAATAAATTAATTAGAGATTTGATCACTTTGTATAAATTATAACTATCAGCTTAGGAAAGGGCTTAAAAGAACTTAGTAAATTTTTCCTGTTTTGCCGCTTTTAAAAGGTCCTTCAATTAATATTCAACTGTGAATTTAGCGATTTAATTCCTTATTTTGTCTTCGGATTTCTTCATGAATAGTATATATTAGCATTGAAACAGCGTGGTAAAGATGCAAATGACTCGCCAACGCATAAACGGTCAAGGATTTCTATTTTTACTTCAAGCGGCAGCAGTAATTTTTTCCGCTTCGGAACTAATTTTCTTTCGTTTTATTCGACATTATAAATTGACAACAAAGCAGAAGAGACACGTGTTATTCAATCACAATTTTTGCAACGAATGACAAGTTGAAGCAATAAAACACCGATTGTGGCGTGGGCGGCATTTATCAATGGGCATCTCATTCCGGTGGCTTTTAACAACAAACTTTAGGCATAGTGACAACAAGGTTTGTTATACTTTGATATTAATTTGTCCATTTGGTTTCAATCGCTCTTTGTCAAAGCCACCTTGACACATGCCCGCAGTAAAAAACGGTTGCCAAATAAAGGTTACTAATCCTTCTAACATACCGACTGAATCCGCGAATAAAGACATTTTTAGCCTCGAATACAGGAACTATGTCGCAATAATTTAACCAGCGAATAAAGAAAACGCGAATAAGGTAGACGTGAATAAGGAGCTTTTTCTGTAATCAACTTCCCTCAAATAATGGTTTATATTATACTTCAAATTAATTATTTGTTAAACAACCGAGTGTCTTTTTCTCTAATTTTCATGTCTCTCTTTCAATCACTATTCGTGCCACATGTCCTGCCCACTGCAGTCTACTAACGATTCTTTTAATCTGGTTTCCCAGATGTAGCTCACTGTTATATAGTATTCTCCATGCAACTGTTTATTTCTTTTTGGTCCAAAAGTTTTCCTAAGAACTTTATCCTCGTATACTGATAACATTTTCTCTTCCCTTAAAGTGAGAGTCAGTGTTTTGCGTTCATATAATATAACTGGGAAAATAAAGGTTCTATATAAAAAAACTCCTGGCGCAACAGGCCTACAAGGCCCTTAACCTATCAGCCGGCTGCTGGCCTCACATCCACATGTATCAATCACAAAGGTAGATGATAATCAGCCAGTGTAGGGGTGACATGTGGTCAGCATGTCGAGTCCCCTAGCCGTTATAGCTGGTTTTCTCAACCTGGAGCCGCTACTTATTGTAGCTACCCAAATGCATCACGGTGCTAGGTGGGCACCGGTCCCATACTGGCCGAAATTCCATGAGAAAAAAATTTTCCCCCATGGAGACTCGAACCAGCGCAAGTCCCGTAGCTCTGCGCCAAGGCTTCCTGCCTTAAACATTCGGCTACGGCACGGGACAAAAGTTCTATATACAGAGTGTAAATTAATTATTCCGCATAAATTTAACTACTTACAGAGGGGTATTATATAAGATTTTGAGATAATGAACTAATGGTCTACAAGGGAAAATGGGCGAGTTATAGGGAATCAAACCAAACGATATTTGATGCAAATAAATCAACAGGAGAGCATACTAGGAGAGAAAATTATACTAGAATAACTTCATATCTTAGTATTAATTCCGAGATCCTGATTGCTAATAATTCATCAACAACATTTATGAAATATTGGGTTTTCAAATTCCTTAAAATTTCCATCTGAGCACACGTTTGCACGCCACTGCACTCTGGTTAGTAGAATCGGTACAACGTGAGCCTTAGTACAGAGTGAAACACGCAGAATCCGTGTAGTTAACTTGTGGCTAAGTGGTCAAAGTGATGAATATAAGATTCAAACACTGATGGTTCAAATCACGGCAGGCGACTTCTTTCTTTTGTTCTTTCTTCACTGTGATATGTTGACACTGAAATTTGTTTAGTATGGGCTTGCGCAAAATTCCTATTCTCCTATTGTACACTGCATGTATACTGTAATACGTTGACACTGAAATTTGTTTAGTATGGTCATGCGCAAAATTCCTATTTTTCTATTGGTTACATTAACATCTGATTAGAAGTTACTTAAGTATCAGTTCAGTTGCATTACATGAAAGCATCATGGAACATCTTTACAGTTATGCTGAACTTGCCGATATGCATCTGATTTATGGTGTAGCACAAGGTAATGATTTAAGAGCTGCTGCCATGTACGCGGATCGGTATCCGGATAGACGCCATCCTCACCGAACAACCTTCGAGTCTGTTGATAGGCGTTTGCGGGAGCATGGGACGTTGAAGTTAAACAGAGTAGACGTAGGTGCAAGACGTACGCGCCGCACTGCAGATTTTGAAGTAAATGTTCTTCATTGGGTGAAGGTACCTTCTACTTGCACTCGTGCTATCGTACGCGTAATGGATATGAACCATCAAAGTGAATGGGAAGTCTTGCATGAAGACCAGCTCTCTCCCTTTCATCTGCAAAAAGTATAAGTCTTACAGCCACTGGACTTCGCTCAACGGGCCCAATTTTGTAATTGGGCTTTGCTGCAGGCATCGCACTTTTTTTCCTCGGTGTTATTCACTGGTGAGGCAGTATTTAATAGCGATCGGCTGGTTCAGAACTCGAACAACAGTTATGTGTGGGATTATGAAAAGCCTCATGCCATCTTCCAGAGGAGTCACCAGCAGAGACTTTCGGTGAACGTATGGGTAGGCATAATTTCTGACCACATCGTTGGCCCCTACCTTCTTCCCCAGAGATTCAATGGTGTCATTTATAAGACAATTTTACAGCACGTCCTACCTACATTACTAGAAAAAGTTCCTCTCCACATCAGGATTAACATGTGGTTTCAGCACGATGGAGCTCCTCCCCATTTCTGCCGGAATGTGCGAAATCATTTGGATGGAGTGTATCGTGGCCGTTGGATAGGAAGAGGTAGTCCAACTGTAGTGCGGCCACCTCGCTCTCCAGATCTCAGTCCACTTGATTATCTTTTGTGGGGACATCTGAAAACACTGGTGTATGCGACCCTTGTTAATACAGATGAACTGATAGTTGCACGCATAATCGCAGCATGTGATGTGATCCATGAGACACCTGGTATCTTGAAAGGGGTACGAGAATCCTTTCGTCGCCGATGTCGTCTGTGTTGTGAGAATGGAAGTCGCCAATTTAAAAAATGTATTTAATGAGTCTACAGGTGCTTTATTTTTTTTTCTGGTTTACTCAAATGCATTGATATTATTTTGCCAATAACATTATGTATGCCATGTGTACATATACTATACCTCTTCATGTTATTAATCACTGCACTATCATTTATCTAAGTACATAAGTACTGTACAGTACAATTACACATTATTTTATTTGCGAAATCTATTGCACTTTATAGTAATCGTATTATTATTAAAACCTTTCGAACAATTGTCTGTACAATATGTACATAGATAATTTTGTAACTCGTTTACTGCTCCGACATTCCATTACCGTATACTGTAAAATAATGAATAAACAATTAAACCAGAAGTAAATCTATGTACGTAACTAATTTACAGTACGTACTTAATAAAGGAAGAACAAAAAAAATTGTACACGTACTGTAGGTAGTTTCGAACGCGATGCATAAATCTTACGTTTGCTTCAGTATTAGGCTGCTATAACTTCTGAGCTAAAGGCGAATGCTTGTTGCAAGTTACAATCTCTGTATCATATTATTTCCATTTTAATTTGAAATAATTAGTGGCGTGCCAACCATTTTACAAATTGAATCATAACTTTGGCATTTTTATTCGTAGGCCATTAGTTCATTATCTCAAAATGCTTATATAATACATTTCTATACGTAGTTAAATTTATGCGGTATAATTCATGTACACCCTGTATATATGCAGCTTAACGTTTTTTGAGATAAGTCGGGACGACGAGAGCCTCTGTAATGAATAATATATTGCATTTCCAGCGTGGAGCCTATTTAATTTCTCGTGCACCTCATTCCTGTTTGTAATTATTGTTCCCAGTTATTTGAATACAACTACTTCAAATTTTAATTCTTTTGTCATTATCTGCCCATTCCCATTATATAATGTATTTCAATGTGTGACCATATATTTAGTTTAATTGATGTTAACTTCAAGTTCCAATTTCTCAGTATTATTCAAAACAAGTCCACCGCTGTGGTCTCGAGGTAGCGTGCTGCCTTGTCACGCCGCGGGCCCGGTTTCGATTCCTGGTCGGGGCAGTTTTTCTGGGTGAGGTTTTTATCGGGGTTTTTCCTCACCTGTCAGACAAATGTCAGGAAAACTTTAAGGCCCAAACGGTCCCCGAAATCATATGGCCATCATCCTTATCATTATCATCCTTACCATTATCATTATCATCATCATCCTTCACCGGTGTGGAAAGCAACGGGAAGCTACCACACCTACACAATTCCCTAGTAAAGCTGCAAGCATAGCATGAAAATGCTATGATTGCAGTGAAGGACCTGCCTTCGGGCAGAATTACTATGGATGGATGGATTCAAAACAATGCGCGCGTTGGTTATTATATTAGTATCTCCTTACGATTGCCAATAATAGGCCTATTGCATCGTCTGCATAAACTAAGAACTTAATATTATTGAGTTGAACGCCTTATTTATCCTCTAAACATTTGATGACGTGTTGCAGTAAAAACATTGAATAGTGAGCAGATAGTGCATCTCCTTGCTTTAAACCATTGTGAATTTCAAAACTATCTGGTAGACTGTTTGCCTACTCCTTGTACCATTTAGAAACATTCGAACTAGTACAACTTTATAAGAATTGCGAACTCCAGCACGATTAATACAAAACTTGTCCCTCTTAAATAAATCATATGCCACAGTAATATAATGTACGGTTAAAAACTATAATATAGTTACCTTGTAGGTCCGTCTCCTCAACTTAAGTTCTTTTAAAACTCTGTAGGCCTTTTGGGACTAGTCCCATCATCAGCAGAATGCATTAGGTCCGTTCTTGTTGACCCTTGTTGAAGCACTGACTTGGTTGTGAGAATTTTGTACAGAGGATTGTGTGGATTAGGTGTGTATTCATTGAGAATCAGGTTGCTGTTGATTTCTCTTAGGATTGCGATTTCCTCCAGTATATTTATTCTCGTTGGAATGTTTTCTCTATGTACTATTGTGAGGGTGTTGTCGATGTTATGCATATGGTGTCCAGCTTGAATTACATGTTTTGCGTAACTTGATTTTCCTCCATTGTAAACGAAATCTCTGAAATGTTCCTTGAATCTAATGTTGAAGCTTCTGTTAGTTTTCCCGATGTAGAATTTATTGCAGTCTGTACATGTTAATTTGTAGATGCCTTTATTGTCGAATTCATCTATTTTTTCGATGTTGTTGTTTATTAAATTGTTTAGTTTGTAGCCAGTTCTGTAGGATATATTAATATTCTTATCGAGCTTTTTTAGTGTGTTGGCCAATTTTAATGTTTCTTTACGAAAAACACCATGAATTTTACTAGTATCAAATCATATGCCTTTTAAAGTCTACATATAGTTTATGTATAGTGCCTTTATATTCCC
This sequence comes from Diploptera punctata, assembly GCA_030220185.1. Taxonomy (NCBI): domain Eukaryota; kingdom Metazoa; phylum Arthropoda; class Insecta; order Blattodea; family Blaberidae; genus Diploptera; species Diploptera punctata. The sequence goes on along the minus strand of JASPKZ010007654.1, from coordinate 186,062 downwards.
ATTTATTTTCTAGAATCTGTCTTACACAAAAAATGTGGATGGTTCTTCGTATAAAAGTGTTCCTGTGATCTCAGACGTCCTTAACCGACACTGCGGTTTAAAACTTCATTTTAAATCTTTCGGAATATATTCCATCTTCATCTGTGGTAAGTAGAGTCAGGTTATTTTTGTAATAAAATGTAAGATTGCAACGTAGCAAGAAGAGATGTTAGACTTTGGCTGTCTTTTGTTTTGGTTTGACATACAAACAATTGAACACTTTTAAGAGAAGTAAGACTTCTGTCTGCCTTTTATTTTGGTTTCACTCACAAAGATGTTGAATAATTTATAGGCTACTATCTGTATTGCAATTTTATTTTTTATCATAAGTAATGCCACGAGTGATTTTGAAATTATCGATAAATTCACGACTCACGAAGGGAGGACTGTTTAACGAATAAAATTAAGCTGTTTACACATAAATCATTATTTAAATATATAATGTAAAGGGCGATGTTTGAAAACATATGACAAACGTTTGTAATGCTTCACTTGTTCATCACTGTAAACCAGATTATATCATCGATTGCCAAAGAATCATAATATTGTAGGAATAAACCCTAGTGAAGAAAAATGAACCAACATTATAGATTATTAATTAATTTGTAATGTCCTATGATGTAAATATGTCAATTATCTTTTTCTGGAACGTTAATTCCTGGGAAATAATAAAGTGCAAACAGTGGTATCTTTTTTTCTTGTGGTATAATCAATTGCTACAAATGTTTTTATATTATCTCCCGCAACCACTATCTGGTTACATTCGTTCACTCTATATATATATATCTAGAATCTGGTAGCCACATGTATTCTAGAGTGCTTACATCTTAATATATAAATGGTTATATTCAACGTATTTCTTAGAGAGCCAGTCTCTGCAAAATAATGGTCTGACCTATTCAGAATGTTAAAAAAGAAGAACTTGATAAAATTAAATTGATAATTCGAGGTGAAAAAGACTGTGATTGGTTGTAAATCAAAATTCATTGAAATGTGATTGATCATTGACTCCCATTTGGGGCATGAGTTAAATAGTCACATAAAAATCCTAGTTTTGGTTGAGGAGGATTGGTATTTCAGGTATAATTATATAATTTTAATCTTTTTGAGATTGGATTGTAATAATATTAAAAAAATATTCTCCAGTATTAAGTCATCAATATACTCTTATCAGTTTTGCATCTTATATATTTGGGATTATTGTGCATATTCGCTTTGACTCTTAGCTCCTTGATTTGCAGGAATTGAGTGACACTGCACAATTTCCAAAGTCCCGCGAATATATGCATTTAAATGCATGTGATGACCATTTAGGAATGCTGACACAGGTTTGAATGGATAAAATAAATGCATATAAGCAGTGGCGAGGCGTCTTGCAAAATTTGCGAGAGAAGTCGCTGCTAATGGAATAATTTTCTTTAAGGAAATTGCAAGTAATTATATAGAAGGGTTGGGGGAGTGATCGTGGCCTCATTACGTGTGGAGGGTAGAAACCGCGCTTAATGGATTGTTACTTTACATTCACTGCGTTCAACTTAAACTTAACGGCGAAAAGAAAGGCTGTACCGTGTGAATGCCATTTTTTTTTGTAAAACGTCGCGTCTCTTACAACCAAGTATCGACTGGAATTTTCTATCTAGATCTTACATTCTCTCCTGCTCTATTTCACAGCACAGTATTTTACAATGAAAATATAGGGTGATTAAACATTTCAAGACATCATCATCATCAGTCACGAATTGTAGACCTATTTCGGCCCTATCTAGTAGTCTTTGAAGAGATCTTCCTGGCTGTCAAAGTCCTTTGGGTTTATATTGCATCATCATTTTTGAGATTCTTGAATTAGCCATTCTTTTACATGGTCTGGCCAGTTTAATTTATGATCTGTTGATTTTTTCTTCTACCGATTCTACTTCTAATTGTTCTAAAATGTCTTCATTCTTTTTTCGGTCTAACAGAGTGTATCATGCTGTCCTTCTGAGAAATTTCATTTCCGTTGCTTTGATTCTGCTCCTGTCTCTTCTTTTGTAATGTCCAAATCTCACTTCCGTATAAAAGGGAGGGTAATGATAAAGTATTACATATTTTTATTCTTGTGGATATTTGTACCAATTTAGCATTTAATGTATTATTTATTATTCCTAAGATTTGGGTAAATTTGGTGATTTTCTTATTCACATCTTTTTCATTTTGATAAGACATTTCATAACCTAAATAATTGAAATTTTGTACTTATTCTAGTCATTGGTTATTGTGTATTATCTTGCTTCTGAATGGATCTTCTCCTAAGAATGCCATTACTTTCGACTTTTGTACTGAAATTTCCATCTCAAAATCTTTTAATATCTTACTTTTTATTAGACATAGTTGTCTAATTTCTACAAGCTGGGATCTATCTAATTATTTCCTTTATATTTTCTTTTGCATTAACAAGCTATAAGTTTATGCTGATGATGTAATATTATTAGACGAGACTACGGAGATAATGAGGGCCAACACTCACTTTCTATTGAGTAACACTAAGAAATCGGGATTGGAAGTAAATATAATTAAAACTGAATATGCGGTTACATATAGAAATATAATAGAAATGAACAGTTAATGAGAAATTAGTAAAATTTTGAAGAAGTGACTGAATTCAAATACCCAGGAATATTAATAACAAACAGAAAGAAGTGTCTGAATTCAAATGCCTAGGAACAATAATTACAAACAGGAACGTGATACACAAAATAATAAATATTACTTGATTCTGAAAATGAATGCTATTATGCATTACAGGGACTCTTGTCGTCCCAACTTCTCTAAAAATGATAAACCGATAATAAATAAAACTGTTATCCTGCCGGATATATTATATGGATGCGAAACATTGACTCTTACTTTAAGTAAGGGGAAAATATTACGAATATTTGAGAATAAATTTCAAAAAAAAATTGTCGACGAAAGAGGTATGAGAAACCAGAATGGAGAAGACTACATACCAGTGATTTTTATAATCTTTATAGGAAACCAGATATAATAAGAAATTTAAGCCTCGTAACTGCGTTGGGCTGGACAAGATGAAAGAGGGCAATGGACATTCCTTGTAGAGTAACAAGAAGAAGAGCGGCCGTAGGCAAGTCAAGAAGGAAGTGGACATCAATTTCACACTAATTTCGGTTGTGGGTTTCCAGTGTGTTAACATAATTTTTAGAGTCAAGTTATTTGAATGTGGCGGACCGCACCGAAAAACCTATAGGCCTATCACACGTAACCACGTATTATTGGGTAGATATTGTGTAATTCGACACACATTTAAGTAATTTCTACCCTTTCGTTTTCTTCTGTTTATATATATATATATATATATATATATATATATATATAAACGAATGTATGTCTGTTTTTCTGTCTGTCTCTTTATCCTTTATGCGCTGTCATACCATTCATCCGATTGTGATGGGGTTTTCTCCAAAATGTTTAGCAGTTTCCCAGGAGGGTTTTAGGCTATAAGATAGTTGTAATACTCAATCCATTCACCCTTAAAAATCACCCTTTGGTGAAAAACGCGAAGAAAAAAATATATAGCCCCTATTATTGGACGTTTAAATGACCTAGTCCGTCGAAACCATAACAAATACATCAAATTAATGTACACAGAATTGAATATCTCAAAAAACTCGACAAAAAAGTCCTGAACAACATATGTCTATATTTTACGGATAACTCACAATAACCATTTTTGTCTTTCATTAATGCCAAGAAGATCGGGTTAACTAGATCCCCGGGCAAGCGTGGGAGCGCATTACGGGTATCCTTTTACGGGCTATTTAACTCATGCCCCAAATGAGAGTCAACAACTAATCACATTTCAATGATTTTTTATTTACAACCAATCACAGTCGTGTTTCGCCTCGAATTTATCAACGAAAGTTTATCATATTAAAGAAGGGACCTCCTTTTTAACATTTTGAATAGGCCATAGCATTATTTTGCAGTGACTGATTCTATAAGAAATACGGCTATCAAATTGTATATATAGTGCATGAATGTCAGCAGATAGCGCATGTGGGAGATAATATAAAACATTTGTAGCAATTGATTATACCACAAAAAAAAAAAGAAGCTACTGTTTGCACTTTCTTGAAAGAATTATTTTCCAGGAAATGATGTTGCAGAAAAATATGACATATTTACATCATAGGACATCAGAAAGTAATTAATACCTATAATGTTGGTTATAAATTTCTCCACTAGGGAGCATCGTTACAATATTGCGATTCTTTGGCAATAAATAATATGATCTGGTTGCAGTGATGAAGAAAAGAAGTAAATGAAGCGTGCCAATCGTTTCTCATTTGTTTTCAAACATCGTCGTTTACATTAAATATATAAATATTTTAAAATAACTATAGTTAAATAACGATTTGTGAGTAAACAGCTTAATTTGATTCGTTAAATATTCCTAACAAATGCCACTCTTGATTTCCAAATTCTCTAGATAAATTCACGACTCACGAAGTAAACAGCTTAATTTGATTCGTTAAATATTCCTAACAAATGCCACTCTTGTTTTCCAAATTCTCTAGATAAATTCACTCCTCACTTCGTGAGTCGTGAATTTATCGATAATTTTGAAATCACTCGTGGCATTACTTATGATAAATCACAATAACGAATTTTTTATTTCAGCTCATTTATGTCAAGAAGTTCGGGACAAGTATATTCCCGGGAATCACCGGTATTTAGCACGGGGTATCTAAAAATAATTAATATAATTATGCATTTATTAGTCCCTCCATGGTATCTTTACCTTGTCGTGGTGAAGTGGCTTGCGTGCTTAAATGATCCCGAGAGCTATGCCGGCGGTAGCATTGCTGCCGATAGGGTTACCCATGCCGGGCTGGTCGAAGGTGATAAGCCAGACGAAAAAAGTACCTTGGGCGAAAGAGTGATGGTCTTTCACCGTAAAAATACAACCGTCAAGAAATGCGGAAATGGGTTCAACTGGGGTAAAATTTTCCGGAGGTCAAATAGTCCCCCATTCGGTTCTCCGGGCGGGGACTACTTTAGGGAACCCATGCCATGTTCCTAGGAACATAGAATGTTAGGACTTTATACAATAGCGGGGAACTAGATATATTAACGCGGGAATTAGATAAATCGCCCTTTGATATAGTCGCTTTACAGGAAGTTAGGTGGTCAGGAGAAGGTGGTCAGGAATCAGGAAAGCTTTGCATTATACTACGGGGGTGCAGAAAGACCTGCATTTGGAACGGGTTTTTTAGTCAGAAGGAGGATCCTATCCGCTATCCGAGATATTAAGTTTGTTAGTGATAGGGTATCATACATAATTCTAAAGGGTAAACGGCATGATTTTATAATTGAACGGGTGAGTGGAAAAAGGATAACATTCCAACTTCCTAGTTTGTGGGAAAACAAAAAAAATAAGTTTACAGAAAAAGCTAAGAGTGCTATCGGAAAATTTACTATTAGTGAATTGTAGAGCTAATCATTAAGTGTTCGCTCAAAAAATCTCATAGTTAAATACTTACTTGTTTAGTAATTATTAATTATTAAATCTGTTGGAATAGTATCCTTTTTCCACTCAATGTTTTGTCAATCGATAAAAATAATTAACTATTATGTTTTTTGTGTCATAAAATGTTTTAATAGTAAAAAAACACTTTAAACTGTTTTTACTTTACACAATGCTGACCATGATACGAGTCTTCATTCATCCTTATCACTGTCTGCTGTATTTGAAGTTGGATACTTAAGGATATCTTCATAGAATGACTTGTACTCATCAGGTATGTAGTGCGTGACTTTTGAGATGTCTTGTATCTTTTTGATGTTGATTCCAAGTTTCCCAGTATATGCTGCAGTAGTAGGAAGTTCCACATAATCTTGTTTTTTCAACCTGAAAGTTCCATGGTGCAGACCATCAATGTATTCGGAAGCCTCGACACAGCCTTTCATCTTCTGAGTAAATACAAGTTGTCTGTACTTACTGATGTTGAATGTCAAATTTTTATTTTCAATATCTTTACATGTTTTCTTGAAATACTGTGGCCACCAGCCTTTGAAGTTGAGTACCTGGTTGTTTAGAAGCCTCTTTACTTCATATGGAGGGTTGAGTTTCCTGGCATTTCGAATGATGTCATCATACTGGTTTGGAGAGTAAATCCGATCCAATCTTCGAACTTGTCGTTTAATGACTGAAAATGTTCTGTCACATGGCAGAAAACTATGGCCTCGGATTGGGTAGAACTGGTGAATAACTGAGAATCTACCATTCATTGTTAGCGTTGCAAGCAACCTAGTTAATGTGTGGTTGCGATTCTGGCCAGCACATGCGTCGCTGAAGACATACAGGATCTTTACTTCTTCAGAGATCTGGTTAATGAAATCCAGAAGACAGCTGCATACTTCATTAGGACCCCTTAGAGCTTCACCCTCTGTGTACGTATAGAAAATTGAAGTACCACGGCCAATATCATGAATATTAAATACATAGTACCAAAGTTTACGGAGATAAAACATTTCTTGTACAGGAATGAAAGGGAGAGGCGTGTTTTGCATGAAGTCAAACGCAATAGCCATGACATCATTTCTTTCCTTGCAGATATTCTTGACATTCTCCATCTTACTGTAAAATTTCTTTGCTCGCCTCTTATGAACTAGTAGCTCGGCAACAGCAGCCCTTTTTGCCACATCGTTCAGAGTTGAAGACTTTATTTTGTGTTTAAGTCTTCACAGGTTGAGCAAACGTCTACTTGTGGCCTACCAAATCGGTACCCGTAGTTGTCATTGAAATGTTTCAAGTAGTACTCATATTTTATGACTCCCTTCAGATCAGGATGTTTTTTAATGAAGAGACCATGCATTTTTGAAACTGTCAAACTTGAATCCAAATATGTGACTGGAAGAGATGAGTAATGTGATTCTTTTTTAGGAAATGAGGATATATGATCATCTATTTTTATGACAATGTGTGCATCAAGTGTATTCCCCCGATTTTGGCTCTTCCCTCTCATATCAACCGGTGACTGATTAGTTGCAACAAGCTTGGTTAGGCGTTGGACTACTTTGCTGGAGATTGCATGCAAACTTATGTAAGCATTTCGACAAACTTCGACTCTGCTTGTCCCTTTAATGGCAAAGTACTTGAAAGACGACAAGTTTTGTTTGGAATTCTTTGTTAATGGACGGTGTCGAGCAACATCATATCTTTCTATCAGCCCCATAAGAAATGTATCCTTTTCATTTTTAGGACGACCATTGTATATATTATCAATTATTGAACCTTTCTCCTCAACACTGAAGTTTCCCATACACTTTTTACGGCAGTTACAATCTGGACCAGTTGTTTTAGCTTCAACTAGTAAACCTTTACATGAAACAAATTCCTTGCCTTTCTGCCTAGCAAGTTTCTCTTTCTCTTTACATTGTAAGTCTTTATTAGCCTTACCTCTCTTTCGTTCAGGTTCATATTCTTCCTCGGAGTCACACATACTTTAGGACACAATACCCTGTCTTACAACAGAACTACAAAATAATGTAAAATATAAAATAAAAGCAATGACAATAATAATTATTGTCATTGCTTTTATTCAGAGAACTGTGATATGCAACTTTATACAGTGAGTAATATAACAACAATGAACTCCAGGTTATTAATTTTGTTACTGACAATAATGCCAACTTCATGAATACACAATATTGAGTAGAAAAAAGATAATATTCCTGGAATGTTATCCTTTATCCACTCAACTAAAATTTCAATGCTGGTTTTAACAATATATAATACTGGAATATAACCCTTTTTACACTCATTGGATAGCTTAAGCAAAGATCTACAAAATGGCCATTTCAGTTTAATTTCTCAAATTTTTGGAATGTTATCCTTTTTCCACTCACCCGTTCAATTGTAAATGTACATGCCCCCACAGAAGATAAAGATGACAAGATCAAGGATGAATTCTATGAAGAATTAGAATGCTTATTTGATAGCCTTTCACGATATCATATGAAAATTGTCTTAGGAGATTTTAATGCAAAAGTGGGGCGGGAAGATATATTCAAACCAACAATAGGCTAATTCGGTCTTCATGAAAATAGTAACGACAACGGGGTTAGATTAGTCACATTTGCCAGATAAAAGAATCTCACTGTTAAGAGCACAACATTTCAGCATAAGGATATTCATAAATACACCTGGACGTCCCCAGATGGAGAAACTCGGAACCAGATTGATCATGTATTAGTGGATAAACGCTGGCACAGTAGCATCATCGATATTAGATCAGTTAGATGGACAGACTGCAATTCGGATCATCTTCTGGTCAGAGTGAAAATCAGACAACGGCTATCGCTTATCAGTGAAACAAACATTAAAGATGATTCTGTAAAATTTGAAATTAAAAAACTTGAAAAATGATGAAATGCAGCAAAAATACCAAATCAAAATTGCTAATAGATTTGAAGTACTGGAATCTTCAGATGACAATGTGGCAAACGAAGAAGAAACTGATATAAATAAAGAATGGGAGGCTATAAGAGATACTATTAAATTGTCAGCATCAGAAAGCATTGGTTGTTTAAAAAAGAGGCAAAACAAGACATGGTTTGATGAGGAATGTGCCGACATTGTAAAGAAAAGAAAGCTAGCAAAAATGAAACGGTTTCACGAGTCAAATGAGGTAAATTTAGAGCAACTGGGTACTATTAGACGAGAAACCACCAAGTTACTAAAGAGTAGAAAGAGGGAATATTTGAGAGAGAAGATTAATGATCTTGAAATGAATGCAAAAAATAGGAACATTAACTAAGTGTATCAGGGAATTAGTATAGAGAAGAAAGGGTTTCGGGCTAGAATAAACATAATTCGGAATGAAAATGGGGATATGATTGCAGTTTCCAGGAGTGTATTAAATAGATGGAAAAGTTACTTTAATCAGCTATTAAATGCAAATACAGAACAGGACATTGAGGAGGATAATTTACAGACAGCAGAAATGCTAGTCGCAGAGCCAAGTGCATTAGAGGTCGAAATGGCGTTGAAAAATTGAAGATGTACAAAGCATCAGGTTCACATGAGATCCCAGCAGAACTGATAAAATCAGGGGGAGAAAAATTGGACAAGATACGCTGGTTGCTTAGTATGATTTGGGAAAAGGAAGCTCTTCCAGATGAATGGAAGGAATCAATTATCGTACCAATTTATAAGAAAGGAGATAAAACTGTTTGCAACAACTACAGGGGCATCTCATTACTTTCAACTTCGTACAAAATTCTAACAAATGTATTAGTAAGCAGACTTACTCCCTATATTGATGACATTCTAGGAGATCATCAATGTGCATTTAGAAGAAACATGTCTACAACAGATCAGATTTTTAGTATAAGACAAATTTCAGAAAAGAAATGGGAATATAATGGTACTGTACATCAACTATATGTAGACTTCAAAAAAGCATATGATTCAATTAAGAGGGAGGAGTTATATAGTATCCTGCTGGTGTTCGGAATTCCTAAAAAGTTAGTTAGACTTATACGAATGTGTCTAAATGACACAAAGATTAGGGTGCGTGTAGGCAAACGGTTTTCGGACACTTTTGAAATCCAGAATGGGTTGAAGCAAGGAGATGCACTACCTCCTCTACTATTTAATTTTGTACTAGAGCATGCCATTAAATCTTTGGAGAATGAGGAAGGCTTACAACTCAATGGTATTAATAAGCTGTTAGTTTATGCTGATGATGTAGTACTATTGGCCGATAGCGAGGAGGTACTAAAGGACAACACAGACACACTATTGAGTAACACTAAGAAATTAGGACAGTAAGTAAATATCATTATATAATGGAACTGTACAGCTAATGACAAATGAGGGAAATTTTGAGGAAGTGGCTGAATTCAAATACCTAGGAACAATAATCACAAATAGGAATGAGATGCACAAAGAAATTAAACATAGGCTCAATTCTGGAAATGCGTGCTATTATGCATTGCAGAGACTCTTGATGTCCCAACTCCTTTCAAAAAACGTTAAACTGAAATTATATAAAACTATTATTCTACCAGTTATATTATATGGATGCGAAACATGGACTCTTACTTTAAGGGAGGAAAGGAGAATAAAAGTATTTGAGAATAAAGTACTTAGGAAAATTTTTGGACCAAAGAGAGATGAAGAGACAGGTGAATGGAGAAGACTACATAACAATGAACTACATGGTCTTTATAGGAAGCCAGATATAATACGAACAGTTAAGTCTCGTAGATTGCGATGGACAGGACATGTTGCACGTATGGGGAATGAAAGACTTGCATGGAAGCTTATTGTAGGAAAGCCAAGGGGAAAATGCCCAGTTGGTAGACCAAGAATGACCTCATTAACTATGATTTGAGGGAAGTAGATTATACAGGTAATGATTGGAAATCATTAGCTTAGGATAGGGATGTATGGAGAGCTTATATTCGTGCGGCCATGAACTTACGGGTTCGATAGTGCCAGTGAGTAAGTAAGTAAGTATGCATTTATTAGTATATTACAATAGGAGGTTGGGAAGAGGTTTTTACAGAACCGAGGAATATTTTAAAAACCTAGCGAGAGCGAGGTTTTTAATTTCCGAGATTCTGTAAAACACTTCACAAACGTGCGTTGTACATTATTGTTTGGGCGATGGTGTTTTCAGAATAAAAAATAATAGTAAAATAATAACACCTTTGTTGGAAATATTTGCGTTCATTATAAATAATTGACTAACGTTAGCAGTCTGTCCAATGTATGTATGCTAAATGCCGAAAATAATAATTGTTGAGATTACAGCAGGCTTTGATATCTATCTCGCATGAAATGGCTGCAAGTTTGAATGATTGCAATTAAAATGAGGAAATAGAAGAAGTGTGGGAAGTTGGGTGTGCTTCTTTAGTGCCAGAGAAATGTAAATTAAGATATGAAAAAAAACATACATTTCGTTCAGAAAGTTGCTGGAGGAGAGGAATTGTAGTGCAAGTGAAAAAAATGTATGCTTGCTTATTTCGTGCTTAGGAGTGAAACATTGAAGTGTCCAGCGAGTGTGTGGCCAGAATATTCAGTATTGATAACGATTATAAATTTAAAAGAAGGTACCAACCATATCACAGATTTTGTTACACTAGTTAGCTTCCTCAAAAAGAAGAATATTGGACATAAAGCTAAAAAGTCTAAAAGTTTTCAGTAGAATTTTATTAAGTCAGCTTTCAATATTGTTTCAAATAAAGTTCAATTAATTTAAAATGCAGTGATTTCTTCTGTATAATGTATATTAACACTACTATCTATCTATCTTCGGGTTTTTACAGCTGCTGCCGTCTTCCCGTGCCAAACCTCCAAAGCCTACGGTCTTGGGCATCTTCGATGCTTACCCCTCTAGCTTGCATTACTGTCTTCATGTTTTCCTTCCATGTTAACCTTGGTCTTCCTCTTTTCTTCTTTCTGTTAGGATGCCATTCATATAGTTGCTTCGGCCATCGCTCATCTTCCATTCTTAAAACATGTCCTAACCACTTTAATTCCTTTTCCTCAATTCTTTCAATTATGCTTTCTTCTGCTTCCATTATGTTTCTAATTTCCTTATTTGTTTGATTGATTTGGTCTTTTAGCATTTTGTTTTTTTTTCTAATGTGTGGGGAGCTGGCCCACAGCATAAACCCCCAACCTGGAGGACCAGGAAAATTTCTGTCTGGGTTTTCCTCCCACAGCCTTTGAAGATCCCTCTTCACCGCAAGGCAGCGTTTCTCTATTTCCCTTAGAGATAGGGTTGCCTCTTCCGCCAGATCCGCCGTGATGAAGGACTCCTTCTGCTCCGACTCTGCCGTTGAGGTCTTCACCGTAACCCTGGCTAGGGGCCCTTACAGAGTACTATCAGTCGGAGCCAACTGAACCCTGGTTTTTTACCGAGGTTGTTACTCCTCCCCCTCCTCCTTTCTCATCCGGGCTTGGGACCGGCCATGGCGGAGTTATTAACACTACCTTTTGGTTATATTTTTATACATACATAAAGGGCAGTGGTTATACTTCCCGAACGTGAGTTGTAATAAGTAGTATTACAGTATAGTTATTTAGGTTGGCAATCCCGAAATGTAGGAAGTTCAACTTTCAATCATGGTCACAATTGCTGTAAGTACGACAAAACGCACTATCGAACTAAACAATAATTTTCCTTTCACATATTCAACTGAAAATAATAAATAATAGTTTTAAAAAACTAAAATAACACGCTTTATTAGAAAACTAAAAAATGAAAAATAATTTTAATTTCCAATAAGCTTGGGATAAAATAAAGCGGTGAACAAAAAAATCATCTCCAACACATATAGAATAAAACTAGAGTTATCAACAAAAACAAAATAATTTTACCATCAAAAGCGTGGGGTGATTTTTATGATTTTTACATTTCCTTCTTAGAGAGCTTACTTTTACCAATATCTGTTTATTATCAAATATATTAATTTATATAGAGCACACCACGCTTTTGTTGGTAAAATTATTTTCTTTTTGTTGATAACTCTAATTTTATTCTATATGTGTTGGAGATGATTTTTTTGTTCACCACTTTATTTTATCCCAAGCTTATTGGAAAATAAAAATTATTTTTCATTTTTTAGTTTTCTAATAAAGCGTGTTCGTTTAGTTTTTTAAAACTATTATTTATTTTTTATTTTTTAGTTTTAATATTTTACAGAATAAGATAAAAATATAAATATCTTTAAATTCGATACTATTGTAGTATGAGTTAAAGTAATACTCTTCTATAAAAAAGACCTCCCAGCCGGATTTGAACCAGCGACCTATGGATTACTGAAATTATATACCACTAAGAGTTCACTGCTCTACCAACTGAGCTCTTACAACGATTGACTAGAAACTCGACAAGTCCGCAACCTATTATACCAGTTTTCATTTTTTTGATTTTCGGATGATTCTGGCCAGGATTTTAGAAACAAAATATGAAATTATTGTATTGTCACGGGTCCTCAACACATATACAAAATTTCAAGTCGATCCAATGTTTCTAAGTGGGTGAAAATCGCGTTGAAAGATTCCGTTACATTGATACAAAAACACGTTTTTTGATTTTCTGATGATTATGGCCAGGATTTTAGAAAATAAATATGAAATTATTGTATTGGTCACGGGTCCTCTATAAGTATACAAAGTTTCAAGTCGATACGATGAATGTAAATGGGTGAAAATCTCGTTGAAAGATTCCGTTACATAGATAGATAGATACAGGTCAAGCTAATATAAAGCGTGTAAAACACATTAATTTTCATTTATTTAGGCTTACCAGCGCATGCTGGGTGTTAGCTAGTATTAAATAAAATTAACCAAATGAAGTATCTTATAGGATACATTGTCAATTTACGAGTTAGTAAACAACGTTTATGGTAAATTGATAACGCTGTCGACGGCTGGAAGTATGTAGGTTTGTTTCAATTTTATTCTACACATTGCTGCATTTGTTTTTAGTACACAATAATAATTTAGAATAACATATACACTGACGAACATTAACAAAACGTCACAATTAAAGGAGAACAAATAATTCTGTTGGGTCACATCACCACAATACTGCGCATGTGCCCTTAGGCTGATTTGAAAATTAGGTCACGTGACATGATGGCAAACAGGTGTTCTATTTATCGCACAGGACGAGAACAAACAAACAAAACACTCTCATGTGTGTGGACAGTTCTCGTATCCTTTCATTCAGCGATGATATAATCGATTCAATTTCATAATCGAATTTTGTTCAATGTACAGTATGTTCAAAAACCATCGTCATAAACTTCTAAATCTCGTTTATCAATTACCTATTCCATCCATCCATCCATAGTAATTCTGCCCGAAGGCAGGTCCTTCACTGCAATCACAGCATTTTCATACTATGCTTGCAGTTTTACTAGGGAATTGTAGGTGTGGTAGCTTCCCGTTGCTATCCACACCGGTGAAGGATGATGATAATGATAAGGGTGATGATTTTATGATTTCGGGGACCGTTTGGGCCTTAAAGTTTTCCTGACGTTTGTCTTACGGGTGATGAAAAACCCCGATAAAAACCTCACCCAGAAAAACTGCCCCGACCGGGGTTCGAACCCGGGCCTGCTGCGTGACAAGGCAGCACGCTACCTCGAGACCACAGCGGTGGACAATTACCTATTATTAAAATAATAATAATATCTTATCTCACAAACTGATCAGTGGTCATACTAGAACTAGTTCCCCTCGAATGCCTGTAAAACATTCGCAAATTTCTTTTATTTGGATTAAATTTCTTTTTTAATTCGATATTGTATTGTATTGTAAGCCCATGTTTTCCCTTTACAGAGATTTAGGCGCTCTCCCCCTACAGGGAAGAATTTGAACCATGCCAATTTAGTTACATTTGTTTTCGTATAGATGTAATTTTGGAATAACATTAACTATGATTTGAGGGAAGTAGATTATACAGGGAATGGTTGGAAATATTAGCTCAGGATAGGAATGTATGGAGAGCTTATGTCCGCGCGGCCATGAACCTACGGGTTCGATAGTGCCAGTGAGTAAGTAAGTGAGTATAGATGTAATTTTGAGTGGTCCGTGGTCAGCGTTCCGCCTGATACTGACATCTAGGAAACCAAGGTAGTACTAGGACGGGAAAATTCGGTAAATTTTGCTTAGAGGCCTTTTCATTCAGGCTTAAGGATTTTTTACGAGCCTGAAAATCTTTAGACTCGGGACCCATGGCTTAAAGTCCCTCCCGGAGGACTTGCTCCTTGGATTTTTCTTTAATTCGATATCACAACATAAAACTGTCAACATACAAGTCCTATCAAGGAAATGCAATAAACCACAGTTCTAAGTATTTGCAAATAACATGAAAAATGCATTTAAATGTTCAATTTTATGGAAAGTTAACATTTTAGATGTATTTAACATTAATATCTTATAGATTAAATTTTTTTGGAAAAATTGTGAAGAATGTGGTGTTGTCTGTTATGAATATAATTCAGTGTCATTTTGTATTTCATATGTTTTCTTTATAATGGATTGTAACTTTCTTGGAAGTAGTTGATATTTTTAATGTACATTTTCTTTACTTTTTTTACTTTTGAGGGTCTCTCCACTTTTCAGCGGTTACCCTATGTCCGGCTAATTTCTTGGGAAACGTAGCAAGCTTTGTTTTATAGGATCGGGGTGCTAGCCCTCTGCCTAACCCCCAACCTGGAGGACCAGGTAATTTGTAATCGAGGATGTCTTCCCCTAGCTTTTGGAGGACCAACTCCCATCCTGCAAGGCAGCAGCTCCCTATCCTGAGGTAATCTCTTCTGCCTTCTTCGCCGTTGAGATTCCAAACTCTTCATCCGCCTAAGAAGCCATTGGATATCCTCTTCTGGAGTGCTTCTTCGTCTGACCTCTCTCCTTTAACCTGTTCCGGCATGGAAAACCCTATCAGTAGCTACGCTACCGCCGGCATAGCTCTCAGGGTCATCGAGGTACTCAAACCCCACCACCAACTATAAGGTCTTGCACTCCCTAGGTGGGGATGTACATTTTCCTGCTTTTGAAAACTTTTCGATAGGACGTACACTATCTCCAAAACTACACTCAGTCTAGCACAACCGTCGCCAAATTCGAATGAATCATCCAAATCAACTTAAAATTACTTACATTGACTATAACCAAAATGGTTGTTGATTAGTGTTATATATTCCTCTTGAACGGATTTTGCAGAATCTGGTTAACTCTAATGTATTTTGTTTTGCAGACATTTAGCATATTTTTAAGTAGGTTTAATTGATTCCTACTAATTATATATTGAAATTAGTCACAGAAACGAGGGCTGTAAAATTGTAACTATTCTGTGAAAGAGGAACCCATGCTTACATAAAAAAAAGATAAATTATGATTATTATTTGTTGTTAATTGTAAGGGTTATTAACAACTAACTAACTCACTGGCACTATCGAACCCGCAGGTTCATGGCCACGCTGACATAAGCTCTCCATACATCCCTATCCTGAGCTAATGTTTTCCAGTCATCCCCTGTATAATATACTTCCCTCAAATCATAATTATTGTTATTCTCCCACCTCATTCTTGGTCTACAAACTTGGCGTTTTCCCCTCTGGTTTTCCTAGGAAGCTTCCATAGCTTCCATGCACGTCTTTCATTCCGCATTCGTGCCACATGTCCCGCCCATCGCAATCTACGAGACTTAACTGTCCTCATTATATCTGGCTTCCTATAAAGGCCATGTAATTCACTGTTATGCAGTCTTCTCCATTCACCTGTCTGTTCATGTCTCTTTGGTCCAAAAATTTTCCTAAGAACTTTATTCTCAAATACTCCTAATTTACTGTAAGGGTTATTAAGTTAAGCTAATTAAGGTAGTCCGGTCATGAAGTTCGAATGGGTGACGGTAGATTTTTTTAAATTTTTTAAAATTGCAAAACCTTTTATAGAAAGACTATTAGAAGGTACTGAACATAGGTAGAAGGGTAACACTTATTAGAGAACTGGATGTCGGATATATAAAATAGATTTAGTTAGAGGGCTTTAGTGAATGCAATCGACCTCGGTGGACTAGTAGTTTCTTCTTTGCCTCTGCTCCCGAGGGTCGCGGCCAGGGTCGATGGATTTTTTTAGGTTGGAGAAATCCAAAGAGCAAGTCCACCAGGAGGGGTTTTAAGCCGTGGGTCCCGAATCTGAAAATTTTAAGATCTTGAAGGGGGGATAAAGAAGCCTCTAAGTAAAATTTACCGACCTTTTTCATCCTAGTAATACCTTAGTTGCCTATTAGATGTCTCATTGGGTCGGTGTGTTGACTGCATACCATTCATGACTTCTTTGGGAAATAAGCGTTGCTAAATTAACTTGGTCTAGTATCCTTACTCCTAATAAAGGAGAGGCTAGGGCCCAACATTGGGCTGTTACGCCATTGCAGTGCGTGTAGGTTAGTGAATGCGACATTGAACCTAAGGATTCCATAAACCACAGAGTGTACTTAAAATTGTATACTTCACGGCAGGTGTCTTGATTCATGTCTTTCGGGCTAAAAGGCCGTGGTCTAGTTTTATTAACACTCAACGTTTCGTCTACTACTGCGGTGGACATCCTCAGGAGATTCTGCGTGCTCTATGACCTCCTAACTCTTAGATAGAAATACGTTCTTCCCGTAGAGGTTGTTTATGTAAAATTGTATACCTCTACGGGAAGGACGCATTTCTATCTAAAAGGTAGGATATCATAGAGCACGCAAAATCTCCTGAGGATCCATCCATAGTAATTCTGCCCGAGGGCAGGTCCTTCACTGCAATCATAGCATTTTCATGCTATGCTTGCAGCTTTACTAGGGAATTGTAGGTGTGGTAGCTTCCCGTTGCGCTCCACACCGGTGAAGAATGATGATGGTGATGATGATAATGAGAAGGATGATGATGATGATGGCCATATGATTTCGGGGACCGTTTGGGCCTTAAAGTTTTCCTGACATTTGTCTTACAGGTGAGGAAAAACCCCGATAAAAACCTCACCCAGAAAAACTGCCCCGACCGGGGGTCGAACCCGGGCCCGTTGCGTGACAAGGCAGCACGCTACCTCGAGACCACAGCGGTGGACTCTCCTGAGGATGTCTACCGCAATAGTAGACGAAACGTTGAGTGTTAATAAAACCAGATCACGGCCATTTAGCCCGAAAGGTATGAAACAGAGTTTACTGTTAGTTTTATATGCTGCTTAAAACACACTGTAAACAAGATTTTATCGAATATGTTATCTCTTACGTATGTTTTTAATTATCTTCATGTTAAAATTTACCTGCACAATCTAAGCTCTCCACATCTGACCTATAAGAGTAATAATATTTGAATAATACAAGCGCAGCAAATTTCAAAACACTTGTAAAGTACGTTACTATATTCTTCCGGACAGATTTAAGGAATTTACATAGTTTAATTTTAAATCAGCATTATAGCCTTAACAGCAGATCTTCTTTAACCTATAAAGTTAAAGCATATTATAAAATTTAGCGGGACCAGCCTCGTGGGCTAGTGGTCAGCGTTCTTGACCACTGTTCATGAGGTCCCGGGTTCGATTCCCGGTCAAACCATAGGGATTTTTCCTTAAAGGGAATTATTGCTGTGGTTGCCCATGGTCTGGAATTTAGGTTAAGTTTAGATTAATAACTCTCCTGTTGCTTTATTATTTATCACCCATCATATCATCGGGGTAACGTAACTCCGCCTTCCAGATGCTCCAAACTAAAAAAATTGATTACAATTTAGCCAATGCTAGGGAGAAAGCCAGAAATGTCATAAAAGACAACCTGGTGGCAAAAAAATAAATAAAATTCAGCAGCTTTGAGGCTATGATATTGACAATTTATTTGACATTGGTGTCTTTTGCAATAGTTTTCGGATACTTTTGAAATCCACAATGGGTTGAAGCAAGGAGATGCACTATCTCCTCTACTATTTAATTTTCTACTAAAGCACACCATCAAATCTTTAGAGGATGAAAAAGGTCTACAACTCAATAGTATTAATAAGCTGTTGGTTTATGCTGATGATGTAGTACTATACGCCGATAGCGAGGAGTAACACTAAGAGATTGGGACTGGCAATAAATATCAGTAAAACTAATTGTATGGTCACACATAAAAATACATTATATAATAGAAATGGACAGCTAATGACAAATGAGGGGAAATTTTGGGAAAGTGGCTGAATTCAAATACCTAAAAACAATAATCACTAATAGGAATGAGATGCACAAAGAAATTAAAGATAGGCTCAATTCTGGAAATGCGTGCTATTATGCACTGCAGAGACTCTCGACTTCCAAACTCCTTTCAAAAAACGTTAAACCGAAAATATATAAAACTGTTATTCGACCAGTTATATTATATGGATGCGAAACATGAAGCCTTACTTTAAGGGAGGAATGGAGATTACGAATATTTCAGAATAAAGTTCTTAGGAACATTTTTGGACCAAAGAGAGAACAACAGACAGGCGAATGGAGAAGACTGAATAACAGTGAATTTCATGGTATTTATAGGAAGCCAGATATGAGAACAGTTAAGTCTCGTAGACTGCGATGGGCAGGACATGTGGCACGAATGGGGAATTAAAGACTTGCATGGAAGCTTCTTGTAGGAAAACCAGAGGGAAAACACCCAGTTGGTAGACTAAGAATGACGTGGGAGAATAATGTTAACTATGATTTGAGGGAAGTAGATTATACAGGGGATTATTGGAAAACATTGGCTCAAGATAGAGGTATATGGAGAGCTTATGTCCGCGAGGCCATGAACCTACGGGTTCGATAGTGTCAGTGAGTTATTTAAGAGTTAGTCTTTTGCAATAGAGGAGCTGTTAAAGGTATCAAGATTTAATTTTCACCATTAATTTTCTCTCAGAGAAAAACTTAACGTTAACCGGAAAATGTATTCAATCAGCACTTATATCATCAGGATTGAACGTGTTTTAAATACGAGTGTTTTACACCAGCCTATTGTCCGATGTTGCCCGTGTATTTATCTCAATGTCCATGTCACCAGTCAGATTGGTCACCCCGAAAACTATGGATTCGTCATTAATCTCGGTAAACTTTTGAAATTTTATTTTTCACCCGTTCTCATCCATTCCCACTCACACTTTGGTTCAATTGTAATCCAGAGTATTTGCAGATATTCGATCCTGAAAACCATGGTTTCTACACTAACACGATAAATTCGGATATTTTGTCACCTTTTCTCACTCTTTGTACGTCGCCGTAGGGATGCTAGAGATCAAACTTGGGTTTAAATGCCGTGTGGACTATTACCAATCAGTTTAGAGACCCTGAAAATTATGGATTCGACAGTAACCTCAATCCGTTTTTTTTATCATTTTATTTTTCATCCCCCCTCCAACCTAGGGGTACCAGAGGTAAAATCTGGCTTTAAATTTAAAGTTTTAAGAATTGTAAAACAGTACCTGATATCTCAGTCGTCCTCAATAATTTGCAGTGTTGTTTTATACGAGGCCTTTCGATAACTTATAAAACAACATTGCAAATTATTGAGGACGACTGAGATATCAGGTACTGTTTTACAATTATTAAAACTTTAACACAGCAACCTCAACTGAGTTTCTAATGTATTTTAAAAATCTTGACTGACT
The DNA here is from genome assembly GCA_030220185.1 of Diploptera punctata. Lineage (NCBI taxonomy): Eukaryota > Metazoa > Arthropoda > Insecta > Blattodea > Blaberidae > Diploptera > Diploptera punctata. The sequence goes on along the minus strand of JASPKZ010007654.1, from coordinate 165,842 downwards.
TCAAATGTCACTGAAACTGCCCTCAATCGGTATAATGATCCGAAAAAATATTAATTGAGTACTAATATAGGTCGTTTTTAATTATATTTACATGTCGCCCCTTTCACCCTCTCATAGACATTCTTGAGATCTATAAATCCATAATAAAACTTTTTCCAGATAATTCCTCAGATAATTTCGGTCAGTATGGAAGTACATACGAAGTGAATGAAAGCAGTAGGTATTTCATACTAAGCACTTTATATCATGAAGGATTGTACTATAACTTACCTTCATTTAGACGCTGAGCGACAGTGTTAGTTCAGAGTCTGACGGACACACTTCAAAATTTTAATCATCACCCTTACCTCACAGTGAACTACGAAACATTGAAATATAAAATAACTAAACTGAATAAGAAGAACAAATTTAATTACCGTAAAACATAAAATATATAACATAAAATTGAATACGCCTGGAATAATCTACATATGTGAGTGACATCATGGACTGTTCCTAAATTCTCAGGTACGAAGCCATTGTATCACTTGCAATTCCCCGTGTCTCCCTTCGTCCCTTGCTTTCATTCTTCTCACCATCGCGAGGATTGTGGGTAGCTATAATAAGTAGCGGCAGCTTGAGAAAACTAGTTCTAATGGCTAGGTGACCCTACATGCTTACCACATCTCATCTCTATATTGGCTGAATGATCGTTATTTTTTTTTTTCGTGTTGAGACTTGAAAGTAGTTTTGAAGTTCCTTAGGACAGGTTACTGGCCCGACGCTAAGTAGTCCAGTGGTAGGGCTGCTACCTTTTAGTCTCTGGACAGACATTAGGATACCGCATTTACTCAGTACCTGATGGAACGGTTATACCGCCGTGACTCGGTCCTCAGAGCAAAAATATCTAAATTTTTAAGAATTTTAGGGTTAATAAATTCTATCTTCAAGCCACAGTTAGTCCAAAAGCATTCAAGACTGAAAGTGTATAAAACACTGGCTCTTCCAACTCTTTTGTATGGTAGCGAAGTATGGACGTTGAAACAGAAGGATATACAGAGACTTAGATCTGCTGAAATGAGATATCTTCGGAGGACTGCAGGATACACACTACTAGATCACAAAAAAAATGAAGACATCTTAGAAGAATTACACATGGGATCTTTAGAAAACAAAATTTCTGATTATAAGTCAAGATGGGTACAACATGTTCATCGAATGGAAGATCACAGAATACCCAAACTAATGTTAAGATATCAACCTGCAGGAAGAAGAAGACTAGGACGTCCACTCAAAAGGCTTCTGGATGGTGTTTATCTTTCGGCCGAAACAGGTCAACAAATGGCCTAAATTCGTGAATGTACTATGATGATGATCGTTAAATTTTGTGATTAACACATATATGTTTCTATATGCGTCGCCAGTAACCGGTTTATAAGCCAAGGGCCTTCTATGTTTGTTGTGCCGTGGAGTAATACTACTACTATCCCTATATTGCATTAAATCATCAGGCTACGAATATAAATATGTGAAGAGTCTAATAATTAGGGGGCACGCCGTAGCGTAGTGGTTAAGGCACTGAGCTACAAGCCGGAGGGTCGAGGGTTCGAGTCCCGGTGGGGTCAGGATTTTTAAACTGACCCAAACCTTCTGGCGGCACTATGGCCCTGGGGTCGACTCAGCCTCTAACTGAAATGAGTACCAGACGCTTGTTCTGGGGTAAAGGCGGCCGTCACGCAGGGCTGACACCCCGGCTGACATCAAGTGCCGATTGTCAAGAAAAAGTGGGTGCCCTAACCTCCTACTACCCCAAGGGCCTCCTGAGGTCTGTAGTGGGATCACTTTACTTTACCTAATAATTAGAGAAACTTCAGGTAAGAATTGGACCCTTATTTTGAATTTGTTGTTTTTTCTTCTTTTAATTAAGGGATTTGAATTTTGTTTATTACAGTGATTATCATTAGTGTTATAACTATGGAATATCATTGTTATTTTATTCAAATATGTAAACGTCTTCATAATTCATAAACTTTTTTACATTACAACAAATGTCCACTTTAACCTCCATATTCGGGTAAAGTGTACACCAGAGTCCATTCTAGCCTTTAGACTATTTTAAGTTTATTTACTCTCTTGATTTATACAGATAGGCACAAATTGATATGAAAGTATTTATGGCTGATCGTAATTAAAAAGCGTTGATATTTATTTAATGTTTTGAAAAAATTATAGTTGATTATAACATTCACACGTCATTCATCTGCAGCAGCGACGGTCTTTGGGTTTACGTCGAATTACAAGGATATAAATAAAATTAATTACATATATGACTTTTACATATAGCACACTTGTTGATAAAACATACGTGTTCGGGTAAAGTGGACCCAAGTCCACTTTAACCGCCTCTGGAGGGTCTACATTAACCGAATTCCTTTGTTATCTTTATTATTTTATACAGCAGCCATGTCACATAATATCAAACCAAATCCGTCAGTATATTAATATAGCATCTGCATAATACACTGCTCAAAAAAATTAGGGGATATTGTAGAATAACCTATTAAGACTATGTTTTTTGGAATATTATTAGATGCAATCACTTTCTATTACTCCAAGATAATGTAAATAAGAGTTTTAAGTTGTTACGTAACCTCGGTACCACACCAGAGGGCAGTGTCTGTACTGTTGATGGGAAAGGGTGGTGTGGGGGTGAATGTTTTGTTGCTGTTTTTAAATCCAGTCCAGTTTTCAGTTAGTGAATGACTTGCCTTAGGGACAGTGTTGCCTCGACAACGTGATTTACCTGAACCAATGGCTTGGAGGGCCATAGGAAGGATGGGAGCTGGACAGACACAACAAGAGGTAGCACAAGCCATTGGGGTGTCTCAGAGCGTGATTTCCAGTCTTTGGAATCATTTTCAAAGAACATACTGTTCTCAGAAGAGCCGGACAAGGTCGACCAAGGGCAACAACAGCAAGGGATGACCGTTACCTCTTGTTAACAGCCCGTCGGAATAGACAGCAGAATGCAACTCAACTGCGAAATACACTTCAAACAGCAACAGGACGCAGGGTGTCAACTCAAACTGTCCCTAATCGACTGCATGGAAGTGGTCTCTATGCCCGTAGGCCCATGGTGTGTACCAGGTTAACTCCACAACACCGTAGAGATCGCAGAAACTGGGCGGAGGAACATCGTGGGTGGAGGCATGCTGAATGGAGATCAGTTCTTTTTTCTGATGAGTCGCAATTCAACATGGAATGTGATAGTCGGCGTGTATTCATCTGGAGAGAAAAAGGGACACGAAACAATCCAGCTTTTGTACATGAAAGATCCCCATATGGTGGCGGTGGATTGATGGTGTAGGCAGGAGTCAGTAGTGGTGGACGTACGGACCTCTACGTTATCCAAGGTGGTACTTTGACTGCGGTAAGGTATAGAGATGAGATTCTCCGACCTTTTGTTGTGCCTTATGCTGATGCCATAGGCGATTCTTTTCTTTTTATGGACGATAATGCACGACCCCACAGAGCTGGCTTGGTGGACGACATGCTGGAAGTGGAGGGTATCGAGCGTATGCAATGGCCAGCTTCCTCCCCGGACTTAAATCCGATTGAGCATGTGTGGGATGCATTAGGCAGGTGCATTGCAGGCAGACCAGCACTTCCCACAACTGTTCCAGAGCTGCACATTGCTCTTATGGAAGAGTGGCCACGTATCCCCCAAGAACTCATTGCTAACCTCATTGCATCAATGCCATACAGGTGTGAGGTAGTGCTGGCCGTTCGAGACCATACACCATTCTAAAGAAACATTTTCACCCGTGTTAATGTTGCTTTGTTTGTTTGCCATATTCCTAGTCAGGATCTCTTTGACATCTGGTGTGGTACAGAGGTTACGTAATGACTTCAAACTCTTGTTGACATTCTTTTGGAGCAATAGAAAGTGATTGCATCTAATACTGTTCCTAAAAACATAGTCTTAATAGGTTATTCTACAATATCCCCTAATTTTTTTGAGCAGTGTATATTCAGGAGTATTTTTTAACATTTGTAATATTCAATAGCAGAAATTTAGAATTGATTCTTAGCTTGAAAAACTTTTAAATAGTCATTTTCATAAATATCACAAATAACCCTTCTTCCCAAAAATAATAAAAGAAACTGGTCTTGATCACATCAAAGTTGATGAGGGGAAGAAATTAAAATATTTTTTGTTCCAGGGAAGCACCAATTAAGAAAGATATTAATAGGGTGCACTCAAACCGAAGGGTCCACATTACTCGAAGTTCCTCTACTATCCTCCTTTTTTTTTAATTGTTGACATATGCTTTATTTAAGGCATTATTATTTATATGTCCACCGCTGTGGTCTCGAGGTAGCGTACTGCCTTGTCACGCAGCGGGCCCGGGTTCGATCCCCGGTCGGGGCATTTTTTCTGGGTTAGGTTTTAATCGGGGTTTTTCCTCACCTGTAAGACAAATGTCAGGAAAATTTTAAGGCCCAAACGGTCCCCGAAATCATATGGCCATCATCCTTATCATTATCATCATTATCATTATCATCCTTCACCAGTGTGGAAAGCAACGGGAAGCTACCACACCTACACAATTCCCTGGTAAAGCTGCAAGCATAGCATGAAAATGCTATGATTGCAGTGAAGGACCTGCCTTCGGGCAGAATTACTATCGATGGATTATTTATATGTGGAGGAGGAGTAGTAATTCGTTCATAATTATAACTCATACTGGTGGTATAAATAAATAAATATAACGTCTATCAATATCTATACATCATCCCTTGAGAGAAGCGAGCTTCATAGCGGGAGTTACTTAACCAAGCTAATTTAGGAGTTAAGACTTATTTCTCTACAGAAGTCATCGAGTGCCAAGTGGTTAACTCATCGCCTCAGACAGTTTTCTAGTATGCTAATTGATTATTATTGATTAAACAACCCATTGCAAAATAAAATTTTAAAACTGGATTCATTATCAATGACTATTTAACTCATGCCCCAAATGGGAGTCAATGACCAATCACGTTTCAATGATTTTTTAATTACAACCAATCACGGTAGTATTTCGCCTAAAATTTACCAACTAAAGTTTATCATAATAAAGAAATCACCTTCTTTTTAACATTCTGAATAGGTCATAGCATTATTTTGCAGTGACTGACTCTCCAAGAAATACGGCTACCAGATTGTATATATATATATATATATATATAATGCATGAATGTCAACACGTAGCGCATGCGGGAGTTAATATAAAAACCTTTGTAGCAATTGATTATACCACCAAAAAAACACTATTTGCATTTTCTTAAATGTATTTTTTCCCAGGTAATAACATTCCAGAAAAATATAATTGTCATAGGACATCAGAAATGAATTAATATACAGTTTGATGTGTTTCATTTCTTCTCCACTAGAGTGCATTCTGACAATATTGCATTCCTTTGGCAATAAAATATAATATGATCTAGTTGCAGTGATGAACAAGAGAAGCAGATGAAGCGTACCAATCGTTTCTCATTTGTTTCCGAAACATTGCCGTCTACATTAAATATATAAATATTTTAAAATAACTATATTTAAGTAATGACTTGTGAGTAAAAAGCTTAATTTTATTCGTTAAATAGTCCTAACAAATGCTACTCTTGATTTCCAAATTCTCTAGATAAATTCACTCCTCACTTCATGAGTCGTGAATTTATCGATAATTCGGAAATCACTCGTGGCAATGATAAATAGGCTAATTAAATATAGCCGCAGAGGCTCAAATTTAGGTTAGAGGTTGCGTTATGAGTCCGAAAATTTTCAGACTTATTATCCACTATTAAAATCCCTCTCCCAGGAACATGTCCCTTGGATTTTTCTATCCTAAATGTCTGTCAACCCCCACCGGATTTGAATCCGCGACCCTCGGACTAAAGGCAATGCCTACACCGCTGAGGTCGATAATTAATATAACGTAATAATAATTTCAACAATTATCAACAGAAACAGCAATGACGCTCTTCAAGACAGTCATAACTCCCATAACAACATATGGAATTAACATAATATGGGACAAACTCACAAACAGAGACTTGACACAAATAGAAACAGTAAAAGCACGCTTCATGAAAAGAGTTCTGGGAATTGGAAAAACGGCACCTTCAAGAATGACGTACGTCTTATGAAAGAAACCTTCTTCATTGAAGACATTAGACGGCAGCTATTCCTACCGAGCACCTGCGCATATGAGACAACAATGCAAGGACTACAGGAGAAGAGGAATGATATCTGCAGCGAATTCTACACAACAGAGAGGCTGTGTGTACGAGAGAGTGGACACGACCAAACTACGAGATGAGGCACATCCTGACACGGTATACAATCCATGGCTTTCACCACAAGGTTTGCAGCACAAAGAGATTCCACGAGCCAAACCAAGAATGCATGTGCGAACTGTGCAACAATCCATGTGAACGATATCACGTCGAAAAGTGTGCGGAAAGACAATTATCGTTTAACAAGTATTGCTTAGACTAAATTTACTAACAATTTGCACATTTGTCGCATTTACTTCCAAAAGAAATCTAAATTTATATTTGCTCTAACCTCGACTTCATCATTACCCAGTGTAAGGTACATATATTAATTGGTGTTTTTCGTATAAATCATATTTATACTATTATTGTTATTATTCTTATTCTTATCATATAATAATAATAATAATAATTATTATTATTATTCTTATCATAATAATAATTATTATTAATATTATCATAATAATAATAATAATAATTATTATTATTATCATAATTATTGTTATTATTATCATAATTATTATTATTATTATCATTATTGTTATTATCATAATTATTATCATTATTATTATTATTATTATTATTATTATTATTATCATAATTATTATTATTATTATCATCATAATTATTATTATCATCATAATTATTATTATTATTATTATCATAATAATTATTATGATTATCATCATAATTATTATTATTATTATTATATAATAATATATTATTATATTATTATAATAATAATAATAATTATTATTATTATCATAATTATATTATTATTATTATATTATTATAATCATATTATTATTATTATATATATTATTAATCTTTTTTTTTGATTGCGGATGAACCCATGTAGGACTACGCAAAGTACTTAGAGGCGTTTCCTTTGAGCCCAAATTTCTTTCATTATTTTCCTATGAGCTTGTTTTCTATAATCTGTAAAAGTTGTTCCAGTTTTTTTCTTCGGTTTGTCCTCTTGGTCAACTTGCCACTTATTCACCTTAATTCTAAATATATCTCTGTTTGGGATATCTTCTTTAGTAATTCCTGCCAATTTTAAGTCCTTTTTGACTTCATCAATCCACTTCATAGTATCCACTGGAGCTTTACTTCTGTTTTCGTAGAATTCCATTGTCTGTTTTGTAAGCCTATTTGAGTTCATTAGTTTAATATGGCCATAAAATTGTAACCTTCGTATTCTAATATCACTATGAATGTCTGTATATATTTTTATTTCCTTTTGACTTATGAGTCTAAATGCTTCACCTATGACTTATGGACATAAAACTTATAATTTTGCATTCTTTTTTCAATATATTTTCGAAATATTTTTTTCTGTTCAAAATTAATGTTTCTGCTCCATAGATGCACTCTGTTTTATTATTATTATTATTTTTATTATTGTTACTATTATTATTATTATGATTATTATTATTATTTATTATTATTATTATTATTATTATTATTATCATAAGTATTGTTGACGCCTCAGGTTAGCTGCCTTGAGTGGTTAGCTAGATATGTCAGTGTTGGCTTACCTGAGTCTTGTCATGGAATGAACTGCGTTGTGTACGCATCATTCTTGTTGTGTGTGTAGCTCGTAGAGAGCGGTCGTGTTTTGTGGTGCTCCTCGGCACAATAGTGGTTTAGCATCCACAAGAGCTTCGAAATAACTGTTAGTGAGAATTAAGGCTAAGAGATCAATAGCCGCACATTATAAGGTGTTCGTAAGTGAAATATAAGTGTGAATGCATAAGTAATTTAAATGAGAGGACTGAACACGACGTGATCACGTGGTGATCGTAATGTATATGATTACTTATCTTATTGAAATATAGTATTAGTTTCCTATGTCTAATCCTTTGTGTCACAATAAATAAACTCCTAAATATACAGTCCACTTCAGAGAGAAAAAACTTTATAACTACTTACAGGTTTAGAAATAAAGTTCCGTGAACAATTAACCTGTATGTGTAGTAAGTATATATTAAATTTGCTACAAGTATTATTATTATTGTTATTATTGTATAAAATGTTGTTTGTATACATGATATTTACATTGCTAGATTTAATGTATATTTAACTATTTACAATTAGTATAGTGTTTATCTATATTTGTCAAATATTGATTTGTATTTGTACTGGTTGAGTGGAAGAGAAAGCCTTATGGCCATAACTCTGCCAGAATAAATAAAACATTATTATTATTATTATTATTATTATTATTATTATTATTATTATTATTATTAACTTTTAAGGGTGTTTGATTTCAAAAGGGAAGTAAAGTCGTGATTCCCGTTAACAGATTTATGGCACGTTAAGCCTTAAATAATCAGCCCCTGAGCAAAATGTATCTCGCCTTTGACACTCAGATTTCAATTGCGATATTTATGATTTGAACTCATAAGTACCGACACCAAATAAGTTAATGATACATTTTCGTTCTGGTATTGGTCGCAATATAAAAACAAGTTCCTCAAGTAATGAAATATTTAAAACACTGTAGTATTTTCGATATCGGTCCCGTCCTCAGCAGAAGAATGTTTTGATTTCGTTAATTAAAATTAATTAAAACAACAGCTGGATGCAGGTCATCGCATGCATCGCTCTCTGTCCGACAAAGTGCATTATCGTGCGTTACACTCCTTATCCCCTGGCGATGCAATGATGTACTGTATATTACAATATTTCTTTTGAGAGAGAGACACACATTTTATGTTATCATGAGGTAATTTTGAAGAAGGAAAAGTTGGTAGAATTTGTTTCCCAACTCTCAAGATATTCTTGTAGTGGACATTTGTGCACACCAAGAATGAAGTAGGATAACTTATGAAACACGCAAATAGCTCATCAAACGTGTTCCGTGACCTGGGCCAGCGTGTTTTCATTTGTACATTTGTCTCCTTGACAATAGGGCGACCTACTTGTCCAGCAAGGCTATTCAATATGATAGATTTGATATACGGTGGATCTTTACTAAATTATTCTGCGTGACACACTATACTTCCTGATATTCCACAATTCGTTTTGAGACTCGTAGTGGCCAACCTGAGGAAGTTGACTCTGAAAGAAAGCCATATATGAGCCAACAATTGACTATTACAAAGATAAATACCAACTAGATAGTATAACTGTCACACATCTTAACATATTTTGGAATTCCTTAGATCTGTACAGAGTGTATCTTTCTAAAATTGCCATCGCTGCCATTAGAGGATCAATTTTAATTTTAAGAAACCATATTTACAATATTACTACTTTATAGTATATATACTTCAATCAGGCCTACAAGTTGAAATTTTTAAAATGTATTTACAAAATGTATTTCATAAATTTAGAAAATTAATTGTCTGTATCACTTTGTCCTTGAGGCAATCCTCTAATGAGGAAAGTTTTATATAATATAATAATATATAACCATTCTTAGAATTTTATGTAAGTTGTAAAACGTCCGTCAGAATTTTGAAGAAAAATGTATTACTCACACCTAGACCTATATGAAAAAAAAACAATGAACATAGATTCAGGAACTCTACACAGGGAACATAAAAATATGAAGAACTAGGCGAGTGCTGCTACGCCTAAATAAACGAAATGTATTATTATGTTTAGTTGAATAAGTAAAAAGAAGTATCATAATAATTGTTAGATTTGATAGAACAAGAATGAGGTCGGAGAATAACATTAAGTATGATTTCAGGGAAGTAGATTGTACAGGGAGTGAATGGAAAACATTAGCTCAGAATAGGAATGTATGGAGAGCTTATGTCCGCACGGTTATGAACCTATGGGTTCGATAGTGCCAGGTGAGTATTATTTTTAGATATCCCGTGCTAATTACCCGGCGTTGCCCGGGAATCAATTTATCTCGATATTCCTGAGCTGAAAGACACAAATGATTTTTGTGAGTTATTCGTAAAAGGCATATGCTGTCGAGGCCTTTTTTTTTGTAGAATATTTTTGAGAATTGAATTCTGTGTATATTAATTTGTTGTATTTTTTATTGTTTAGGCTGCTTAAGTCATTTAAGAGTCCAAAAAGCGACTTTTTACTGCACCGATGCCATCTCCGGCCATATATTACGCAGGGCAATATGTTAATTGGCCCAGAAAATTTCTTTAAATGATGGGAAAAATGCCCATTCAAATCGATCTAGTAGTTTTTGAGTCCATAAATGACAGGCAGACAAACAAACAAACAAACAAGCAAACAGACTCATACTAATTTTTAGGTGTAAACATTTTCTCCATTTGTATTTTTCGATCACACAGTCGATTTTAGTTCGTACAGAATTAAAGGAGACGAAATTAATGTTATTTTACACGAAATACAATCTTTGATACTACAAAATAAAAAAGTTCTAAGCAAACTTTTCGTTCGAATATTTCTTTGTGAAATTAATAATATTCCTTTCCTCATCCTAATGTCAATGAAACATTCTTGACCATCTTTGGTCGAATCGCGTCAATGATTTTTAGAAGTGTAGCAGCAAGCTGAGGGAGACATGCCTAACGTAGTTGGTTAAGGCAATATGCTAAAAGCTCGGAGGTCGGCGGTTCGATTCCCGATGCCAGGAAACTTAAATTATCCTAAACCCTCTGGTTGCGATCTTGGACTCAAGGTCGACTCGCCTCTAACGGGAATAAGTACCAAACTTTTATCTGGAAAGGCGATCGTCACGCAGGCCTGATAATCCACCTGACAGCTCGAGCCGATTGTAAAAGAGAAGGGCGTCCAATAATCTCTTAACACCACAAATGCAACTTAAGGTCTATACTCGGATCACTTTATCTTTACCAGCAGGTTGTTGTAGGCTATATCTATTTTCTATATAAATGTGTTTTATAAATTTAATATATAGGGCTCGGAGTTTTAACCAAAATAACTTTACAACAGGTTAGTTGAAAAGAGGTATGCGCCACCTCTGTTTCGTAAACAAAAGGATGGAGGTGATCTTGAAGATTTTCGGGCTGTAGGCCGTGGTCTTTAGGCTTACAGTTCCCCGACATTTCGCCACAGACTGCAAAACGTCTCAAAATAGATCTGGCCGTTAAAGCCTAAATCAATACATACAGAAGGAGGAGTTATTAGCATATATTATGTACAAAGTGTCCACCGCTGTGGCCTCGAGGTAGCGTGCTGCCTTGTCACGCAGCGGGCCCGGGTTCGATCCCCGGTCGGGGCAGTTTTTCTGGGTGAGGTTTTATTGGGGTTTTTCCTCACCTGTAAGACAAATGTCAGGAAAACTTTGAGGCCCAAACGGTCCCCGGAATCATATGGCCATCATCCTTATCATTATCATTATCATCATCATCCTTCACCGGTGTGGAAAGCAACGGGAAGCTACCACACCTACACAATTCCCTAGTAAAGCTGCAAGCATAGCGTGAAAATGCTATGATTGCAGTGAAGGACCTGCCTTCGGGCAGAATTTACTATGGATGGATGGATGTACAAAGTGAAGAACACCCTAGTTCTGTAATTGTGAAATGATGTACACAGCATCATTGAACAAGCTGCTATTAGTGGAATATGTTTTCCGGTACTCATCAACATTAATACGGCTATTAGGCATACATAACATATTATACAGTGCCGTAGCCGATCGCTTTAAGGCATGGTGCAGAGCTACGTGAATTGCGATGGTTCCAGTCCCCATAAGGATCAAATTTTCTCGTAGAATTTCGGGCTGTTTGGGACCCATGCCTACACAGTATGGTGTGGAAATTAGGTAGCTACAATAAACAACGGTTCCAGGTTCAGAAAATCAGCTATAACAACTATAACACTGGTCAACATGATTTTTTGTCTCATGACTACCAATAGTTCTACTTAATGCAGTTTTTTATCGTGTTTTCAACTATGTATTCGGAATTTCTCCATCACCCACAGTTTTTTATTTCAATTTCAATTAATGGATTTAACTAATTATTTTTTAATGTTTTTTGGTACATTTGTTCATTGTAAAATAGAATCAAATGAGCTAACATAAAAGGTTTCAGCTATGCAAAAGAGATATAAAGGCAAATGGAATCCTAATATGCTGGCCGATTATTGTTGGACCATTAAGAGGGATGCTCCACAGGCGAAATATAGCAGAAAATCGTCATTTATTACTTCCTAGGTGAGTCCGAATTTTCGAATATTGTGTAGTTACGAATGTAGAAAATATTAAAATGTTTGAAATTATATAAAAAAATAGTCTCTCGGAAACCTTGCGTGATGGAGAAAAACCGATATCATATTTGAATTCAGGAGAAAAAATACTATCCAAATCATATATTTCTTTCTGAGACAAAAAAAAATGTTGCTCAGTGTAATCACAGTTCACTCCTATACTAACATCTCTTATTAACACATGTGGATGCGATGGACGCGAGACCAACAACCAGCCGGTTGGTAGGTCGATGGCCTTCTTGATCTGTCGCACCATGGAGTAAAACATAATTTACATTTAATATGTAATTTATTCTATGAGTCTATGTTCGATATTTCACTTGGTTTTTCTTCTCATTGGTTGCACGTGTTACTTGCAAGTGTATATATTCCATCTTATGATATATACATGTGTCGTATGACCCCGTCACCAATAACATTTTGTATTTTTTTTTCTAAAACTCGTGGCCATATTAATGACACAATGAAATGGTTGATGATGAAAATATAGTAATTACATCCCAACCAAAATGTTTCCTTAAATACTTGAAGAAAAACACGGAAAAGCTAAATATGTATAATGGAATATGCTATAGAATCTGGTTCTAAATCTGCTGTAGTTATTTCATACAATAAAGGTATATTATTTAGACTATTTAACTCATGCCCCAAATGGCAGTCAATGACCAATCGCATTTCAATGAATTTTGTTTTACAACCAATCACAGTAGTTTTTCACCTCGATTTTACCACTTTAATTTCATCGCTTTCATTTTGTCAAGTGGTTCCCAGATTGTGTGTGTATATATTTATTTATTTATTTATTTATATATAGTGCAAGAATGTAACCAGATCCTGCTTGCGAGATATAATAGAAAAACATTCGTAGCATTTGATTATACCACAAAAAAAGAAACCACTGTTTGCAATTTCTTACGTATTATTTTCCAGGAATTAACTTTGCAGAAAAAATATAATTGACATATTTACATCATAAGACATCAGAAATTAATTAATAACCAGTAATGATGTTTTCCATTTTTTCTCCACTAGGCAGCATTCTTACACTATTCCGATTCTATATGGCAATAAATACGAGTATGATCTCGCTGCAGTGATGAACAAATGAAACATAACAAACGTTTCTCATTTGTTTTCAAACATCGCCGTTTACATTAAATATATAAATGTTTTTAAATAACTATATTTAAATGATTATTTGTGAGTAAAGATCTTAATTTTATCGTTAAATAGTCGTAACAAATGCCACTCTTGATTTCCAAATTCTCTAGATAAATTGGAAATCACTCGTGGCATTACTTATGACAAAATTCTTGTGTGAAAGAAAATATTTAGATAATTAAATAAAATATAATAGAAAGAAAATTGAATTTTCCAGTTTGATTGGTCGGAATCAGTATTTGAACTCGGGACTTAGTGAATATATATCTAAAGTTATCTTCTAAACCAACTAGATGGCAGTTTTGTGTGATGTTGATTAACATTTTATTTGGGAAGTATAGCTAGAGGAGTGTATTTTATGACTTCAAATCCTGGAATGGAAATTGTAAAGAACTTGATTCTCCTCCGTAGTGACATTCAAGTCATCCTCAACTACGTTTAATTTCATTTGCTTTGACTTATTAAAGAAAGTGTTTCAGCAAGTTGTAGATACACATGCTAAGTGATTTGTAGCAAACATATTATATCAAGTTTCCATTTTTAATTAAAACAAATTGTTTGCAGAGCAGAGATAAGCACAGGGTATTCAAAACAATCTATCTCAACTTCATTTTCATAACCATTATTATCAAAAGTCAATATATTATGGCATGAAGTTCTCTCTAATTAACTAACTCACTAGCACTATCCAACCCGTAGGTTCATAGCCACGCGGACAAAAGCTCTCCATACATACCTATCCTAAGCTAATGCTTTCCAATCATCCCCTCTATAATCTACTTCCCTCAAATCATCGTTAATGTTATTCTTCCGCCTGATTGTTGGTCTCCCAACTGGACGTTTTTGATCTGGTTTTCTTGCAAGAAGCTTCCATGCACCTCTTTCTTTCTTTATTCGTGCCACATGTCATGCCCATCGCAATCTACGTGACTTAACTATTCTTATTTATCTGGTTTCCTATAAAAATCATGTATTGTATAGCTGGCTTAACTTGACGGAGAGAGAGAGAGAGAGATGGAGATAAAAGGGTAGAGCGTTGACCGGTTTAGTCAGATACAAAAGAAAGAACCCACCCTCTTGTCATTTACCTCTTCCCCCGTTCACCTATGAACATCTGGTGAAGAAAAACCGTCAACACTGGTGGAAGTGAGAGAGTCGAGTACAATTGTCTCATTCTACAAATTTCTCGTAAAGTTGAACCAGATAGACTATAGTTCGCTATTATGTAGTCTTCTCCATTCGCCTGTCTGTTCATCTCTGTTTGGTCCAAACATTTTTCTAAGAACTTTATTCTCAAAAACTCGTGATATTTTCTCCTCCCTAAAAATAACAGTACATGTTTCCTATCCATATACTATAACTGAGAGAATATCATTTTTTTATATTTTGAGTTTAAAGTTTTATTGAGAGGAGTTGGGACAGCAAGAGTCCCTGTAATGCATAATAGCATACATTTCCGGAATCGAGTGTGTTTAATTTTTGTGCGCAATCATTCCTCTTTGTAATTTCTGTTCCTACATATTTGAATTCAACCACTTCAAAATTTCCCCCATTCGTTATTAACTGTTCATTTCCATTATACAATGCATCTCAGTTTGTGGACATATATTTGGTTTTATTGATGCTTAGACCTACTTCCAGTCCTAATTTCTTAGTGTTATTCAATAGAGTGTACGTGTGTACCCTTGGTATCTCTTCGCTATCGCTCAAAAATACATCATCAGCATAACCTAGCAGCTTATTAATAGCCTTGATTTGTAGGCCTTTTTTTTATCCACTAAAGATTTGATGACATACTCTAATACAAAATTTAATAGTAGAGGAGATAGTGCATCTCCTTGCTTTAACCCATTGTGAATTTCAAAAGTATCAGAAAACTGTTTGCCTATATGCACCCTACTCTTTGCACCATTTAGACACGTTCGTATAAGTCTAACATTTTAGGAATTCCGAACTCCTGCAGGATACTAAGTAATTTCTCCTTCTTGATTGAATCGTATTCCTTTTTTGAAGACTATATATAATTGGTGCACACTTACATTGTATTTCCGTTTCTTTTCTAATATCTGTCTTATACTAAAAGTTTTCTCTCTTCTTTTAAATCTACATTGATAATCTCGTATTATGTCATTAAGTGAAGCATGGAGAATACGAAGAAGAGATGAAAGCCGAGTAACAGCAAATGAGATGCGATTTATGCGCCATACAGCAGGCTATACAAAGTGGGACCATAAAAGAAATGAGGAAATTATGGAAGAGTTGGATGTAGAACCCATTCTTTACCATATACAAAACTACCAGAACAACTGGAAAGCCCATCTTCAACGAATGCTGTCTCATAGAATTCCAAGTCATGCTTCGTTACTGCCCCCAAGGCGAAAGATCACTGGAACGTACAAAAAAGCGTTGGATGGAAAATTCCTCTTTGAGACCGTAATAGGCCACACAACCTAATACTTACATGGATGATGATGATATAGGGAGTAAGAAAAGTGATCCCACTACAGATCTCAGGAGGCCCTTGAGATAGTAGGATGTTAATGCTCTCACTTTTTTAGACAACCGACACGAGATACCTACCGGATTGTCACCCCAGCGTGATGGTTGCTATTGCCCCCAGAAAAAGCGTCTGATACTAATTTCTGCAAGAGACTCAGTCGAACCCAGGTTCATAGTGCCGCCAGAAGATTTAGGTCAGTTTAAAGATCATGTCCTCAAAGGGACCTTCCGGCTTGTAGCGTATTGTCTTAACCACCTTATGCTAGGGCATGCCACCATCAATCTATACCAGGATATTTTTTGATAACATAAATTTTATTTCAAATTATTTTGAAAGAAGAACTGCCGTTTAAGTATCTTTTTTACCCGTTGCATACCTCTCTGCGTAAGCGGGAAGAAAAACACCATCTGGCCCGACTTCTACTCAACAGATGCCATAACAGAAGAATGAAAGCAGGCAAACTATAGTCCAGCCGCTGCCAGCCGTGACGTTTTCAAGAGAGTATTGCCGATGTGGATATTCAGTGGGAGGGGTCGCTTTATGTACCACGTGGAATATCAAGTCATGACACTTAGTGTTTATACAACCGATAACATCGCAGCAATTTGAAGCCTTACTAGCAGCGTCAAGAGCAGTGATTGGTTGTGGCAGACGTCCACTCCCACTTCAACTGTTTCCTTATTGGCAGTAGAGGACGAGTTTCTATCTGTACCCCTCATACATCTAAACATCAGGGCCGGAGACGCGGCGGCTGGACTATATGTACTCCGACACATATGAACACGTTACGCAACGAATAGGTTTCATCACAAATTCTGCCAAAACAAGAGATTCCATCAGCCGAACGAAAATTGCGTGTGCGAACTGTGCAACACAAAAATTGTGAGAGATATCATTCTCAAAGCTGCAAAAAAAAAAAAAGAATGGAAAGTTTCCATACTAAAATTGGGATTAGAATAGTTATCACTCATCACTATTTTGCACAATGTGCGCTTTTCACTATATTGTTTTATTATTACAGGCTATCTCTCCTTGTGTAGTCTGCAAACGGTGAACATCTGGTTCTGTTAGCGTCCATAGCGGTGAAACTTTATTACACCTAATTATCTCAAAAATCCATAATTCAATCATTTTTCATTCATTAATTAGCTTCATTATCAACATGTTTTATGGCTTGAGTCTGTTAGCACAGTCACAGTCAACCTGTTTTAGACAATTTCTTTATATTTTCTTTATACACCTTCACTTGAAGATATGTAGTGAAATCTTGCATCATCCATATAGGGCTAAAGTAAATAAACATTAAACTCAATAACGTAACGGTCCTAGAAGGCTCTTAGCCCACCAGCCAGCTGCTGGCTTCACATCCAGATGTGTTAATCACAAGGATGTTCAATCATCCAGGCAGTGTAGGGGTGACATAAGATCAGCATATAGAGTCCCCCAGCCGTTATAGCTAGTTTCCTCAAACTTGATCCGCTACTTACTACAGCTACCCAATTTCATCACGATGCTGGGTGGACACTGTTCCCATCTGGCCGAAATTCCATGAGACAATTTCTTCCAATGGGGACCCGAACCAGTGTAAGTCCCGTGGTTCTGCGCCAAGTCGTCTTAACCACTCAGCTACGGCGCGGAATCCTAAAGTAAATAACTTTCCAATTTTTATCGGTGAGTTTGTATTTTAATTTCTCAGTTGGAACGCAACGCATTACCTATGAAGTACTCGCCACTGAAGATGCCATCCGCAGCTGAGAGAGAAACTTCTGGTTGGAATACCAGTAATGGACCACGGCCACAAAGCCCGGAATCGTTCAACATTATCGGTGAAGTAGTTTGAGTGTATTTTTTCTTTCTTTTTCATTCATTTCTAACTTCTCGATCTCCACTGTTCTCCATCATTATCTTCCTCTCTTCTTTTGTATCCAAGTAATTTTTATCAACACTCTTTCTTTCTTCCCTGGTGAGTACATTGAAACACTTATGCGGTATAAGTGCTTTTTTACAAATATCAATTTTCATAAGTAATGCCACGAGTGATTTCCAAATTATAGATAAATTCACGACTCACGAAGTGAGGAGTGAATTTATGTAGAGAATTTGGAAATCAAGAGTGGCATTTGTTAGGACTATTTAACGAATACAATTCAGCTGTTTAATCACAACTCATTATTTTACTATAGTTATTTTAAAATATTTATATATTTAATGTAAACGGCGATGTTTGAAAACAAATCAGAAATGTGAGGTTATGTTCATTCACTGCTGCTTGATCATATTATTTATTGCCAAACAAGATCGCAATATTGTAAGAGTGCACCCAAGTGGAGAAATAATGAAACATCAAACTATATGTCATAATCAACATTGCGGGTTATTCATTTATTTTTTTAGTAAACAACTCGGTAAAATCAAGGAATCTTTTCATTATTTGCTACATTCAATGTATTTGTTGGAGAAAAATAATGCGTTGACCTGTTCACAACATTAAAAAAGGAGGTGCTTTCTTTATCACGAAAGCAGGAGCTGATAAAGAGAAATGGATAAAGAGCGAGGTGAAACACGACTGTTATTGGTTGTAAAGCAACATTCACTGAAACGTGATTGGTCATTGACTAGCATTTGTGTCATGAGTTAAATAGTCATATTAATTTACGTTTTTCACAGTTAATCATAAAATACTTATACAAATCTGCGAAACACAACAGTATAGTGTCCCATGCCGTAACCGAGTGGTTAAGGCAAAATGCCTTGGCGCAGAGCTACGGAACTTGCGCTGGTTCGACTCTTCACGGAGGAAGAAATTTTCTCATGGAATGTTGGCCAATATGGGACCGGTGCCCACCAAGAATCGTGTGGAATTTGGGTACCTACAATTAGTAGCAGCTGCTGGCTTAGGTATAACGGCTGAGGTATCCGAAATGCTGACCACATGTCACCACTACACTGCCAGGATGATGTAAAGCTAATAATTATTCATGATTTTATACCTGAACTTGTTCTAATAAATGTTATTGGTAATAGAACGGCAATTTCCACAAAAAATTACCTACCTGCAATTGACATAATGTGGATGTGAAGCCAGCAGCCGGATTGTAGACTAAGTTTTTTATTACAACAGTATATTTCCATTATAACATATTAAAGTCTATACTACACTAATGTTCATTAACCTTGAATATGTTTCTGGAGATCTTACCCCATCATCAGCCCGAACTCACCTACTGACTCTCCCTATTACAAACTGGTTGGTTTTCTTATGGCTTAAAGGACCTTCGGGACTTGGATTTTTGGTAGCATGAGGTTCTAGCCGAGCGTTAGTATGTGGATGTATTAGTTATAAAGGCATACGTGTTTTTGAACATAAATAAATGGATTCTTGATTTAAATTATTTTATTTCTGTAACTATAATGATTACAACAACCCAAAGTATTCTAACCCTAAATAACTAATCTAAGCTTATATTAAGAAAACCTATATTCTAACCTTCTTGGGATTCGAGAGAGGAAGGTGGGGGTTTATAAATCTACCCTAATTTATATTTTAATAATTATCTGATAACTCCTACACTTAGACCTATAATATTGAACTATTTAAAATACTTGACTACATTTCTAACTGTCCTAGCAATTTATTAAGAAAAATGGTATGCAGACTTACCCATCAGAACACTCAACAGACAGACCGAGTCCCCTATTTTGCAAGGGTTGTATACTAAGCTTCTGACCTACAGCTACAACTAACTGTATTAAACATTCCATTAGTCTAAATTCAGAGTTTTTACAGCTAGCCTTGCAATCTTTGTCCTGCCATAATCAAAACTCTGTCCTGAAATATAATATGTCTAAGTGCTTTATTTCAACACTGTTTTTATTTGGAATAATTAAAATAATCTATGAAATAATTAAATATCTATGTAACATACTCTATGTATTCATAACACTCCCCTATCTCTTATCTCATGTATCTTCTTCTTCTTCTTCTTCTTCTTCTTCTTCTTTCTTCTTTCTTCTTCTTCTCTCTCTCTCTCTGTCTCTGCCTTCTCTCTCTCCTCTCTCTCTCTCTGTCTCTGCCTCTCTCTCTCGCTCTCTCTCTCTCTCTCTGTCTCTCCTGCCTCTCTCTCGCTCTCTCTCTGTCTCTGCTCTCTCTCTCTCGCTCTCTCCTCGCTCTCCTCTCTCTCCTCTCTCTCCCTCTCTCTCTCTCTCTCTCTCTCTCTCTCTCTCTCTCTCTCGCACACTCACACACACACACACACACACACACACACACACACTCATTCTATGTAACTGCGGTCCTATGGTTCACCTCGAAGGGTCCGCCGTAGAATCAATCTCATTCTTCTCAATTCTGAAGAGGCCTATAGTAATTTTTACAGTTCAGGACTATTAGACTCGTGTTAAATCTCCATAATGTAGGACCAGGTTCCTTATTTACGATCTCTGAGACAATATTAGCTGCAGTTATAACGGCAGGCACAGGGTAGCAGTTATAACGGCAGGCACAGGGTATCCATTTTTGGTCGTTTTTACAGTCCATATTCACTACGGTGGGACTAATCCTCTCTTTTGAAATTTATATTAAAGCACCGTTGAGGTTATGTAATAAGATATCATCATCATCTGCATTCATGGATTAGGTCTGTTGACCCTTTCCGACTTCAGCCCATCTCTTTCTAGGTCTGCCCACATCTCGGGTGCCTTTAGGTTTGTATTTTGTTATTTGTTTTGGATATCTATCTTCATCCATTCTGTCTATGTGTTGCTTCCATTTTTGTCTATATGTATATATTTTATCAGTTATTGCAAATATTTCAAGTTCCTGTCTTATTTCTGTGTTCTTGATTCTGTCTTTCTTAGTGCGCCCTTTAACAGATCTCAAAAATTTCATTTCTGCCGCCGTTATCCTACTTAGATCTTGTTTTTTATGTATCCAGGCTTCTGATCCATAGAGCAGTACCGGTACTGCCAATATTTTATAAAATTTCAATTGGGTCTCTCTTGTTGTTTTGTTATTTAGTGATCGTTTTATCGTACCACATATTCCCTGGAAGGGTAACAGAGTGGAACCCTTGATACAGGTCCACTCCAGGGAGTAGGCGCCCCTACCCTTTTGTGAGCTCCAGGTCCCACTCGCCCAGTGGGTAGTACCTGGGTAGGGCCCCGTCCACAGGGTTACGTGGGGAGAAGAGAAGTCCCCAAAGCCGTAGTGAAGGCAACTTCTCTAGGAGACGAACACTCCGAAATTCCAGTTCCCTGCCCTCCAGGAAGAGGGGTTTGGCTAGAGGCTGGTAACCTCTACTAGTAAAAAATAACTTACTCATAAACTTCAGCAGAAGTAATAAGATGTTAATTATATAATTTTTACCTGGTAAGTCAGTCGTCCTTAACTAAATTATTAAACTTTCAAGTTATTTTAATATGGAGGCCTTTCAAAAACAATATTTCATCTTCTGCGTTTTAACTGGAACTGATGGTGTTATATAAGTTGTATAACGGATTTATGTCTGCTCGTTGAGTAGGTCTTTATTCCTTGCTTCTTTTAGAATTTACATGCCTTCAAGGATGCTGCTGATCCTGTTGTTATTGTACTCTTTGTGTAGTATTGACATAGAGTGCAATAACAACAGGATCAGTATCCATGAATACATGGAAATTCTAAAAGAAGCAAGGAATAAAGACCTACTCAACGAAGACATACCCGCAGACATAAATCCTTTATACAACCTATGTAACACCATCAGTTCCAGTTAAAACGCAGAAGATGAAACATTGTTTTCGATAGGCCCCCATATTAGAATAACTTGAAGTTTAATTATTTAGTTGAGAAGACTGACTTACCAGGTAAAAATTATGTAATTAATGTCTTATTGACAATCCGGCTGATTTCCATGAAGCTTCTCAGTAAGATAAATGTCTCCTGGAAGCGTTACGAGCGCTTCGCAGGACAAGGATGGTGGAAGGGCTGCTTTATCTGAGCCTCCAAAATAAATACATTTCAGACGGTGTGTGGAACCCCACAGAGAACATTCAAAAATAAAATTAGAAAAGAAACCAAGATAAAAATGTATAATGTTATGGCGGTTCCCACAATATTGTATGGATGTGAAACTTGGGCTCCAGTGAAAAAACAGAAGGATAGAATATAGACGGTGGAGATGAGGTTTCTAAGACAAGTAAAAGGATGTACAAGACTTGATAGAATAAGAAATGAGGATATAAGAGAAGAACTGAAAGTACAGCCTTTATTGGATAAAGTCACGAATTACAGACAGAAATGGATTGATCATATGGATGGAATGAGAAAGGAGAGATATCCATTGTTAGCAAGAAATTATCAAGCAAGAGGAAAACGTGATGCTGGAAGACCTAGAAGACGTTGGGCTGATGCATTATGAAGTCGGAACGGGTAATTGCCTAATCCCTGGAGTGATGATGATGATGACATCTTATTTCTCTATTCCGAACAGCAAACTTGAAACACATAAATTCATGACTAAAAATATGGAAGACGGAAGAAACATTTCATGAATGAGGAAGTTTATGTAATTTGTTAAGAAATAAATATACCTGCGTGTTAGTAATCAGATTTTAAGGGTGGGAAAAACGTGAACACTTGAATAACGATGTGAATATGCAACAGGTAGACTGCGTAGCATAACATTTAGAAGTTAAGTGCTTTTGTAGGTCAGTAAACGCTAACAATCGATATTTAACAAGTTCAATACACGTGATGTCAGCAACTTTTCAGATTACGTTTATCTAGGACTCGGGCCAGGAACGAGGGGAGACTTTTTCCTGCAGTGAACTGATACATACGCACTACCATTTGGTGGCTTTGAAAATTTTAAAAAAAATTCTCATTATCATTAGTCGCTACTCAAAGAGCAGGTTACATAATCACATTTTCGCGAGATTAGTGTTGCGAGTAAGAATGTAGAGCAGAGAACCACAGAATGGCCTTTTTAGTGCTGAAATGACATTATGACAATTAAAATTTTACATTTGCAATTAATGGATTTTTATTTATTTAATAGGACAAACATTTAGTAAAAGTAAAGTAATCCCACTACGGGCCTCAGGAGGCCCTTGGGGTAGTAGGAGGTTAAGGCTCCCACTTTTTCCGGACAATCGGCACTTGATGTCAGCCGGGTTGTCAGCCTTGCGTGACGGCCGCCCTTACCCCCAGAACAAGCGTCTGACACTCATTTCCGTTAGAGGCTGAGTCGACCCTAGGGCCATAGTGTTGCCAGATGGTTTGAGTCAGTTTAAAAATCCTGACCCACCGGGACTTGAACTCTCGACCTTCCGGCCTGTAGTGCAGTGTCTTAACACTACGCTACGGCGTGCCCCGACGTTACATTAAAAAAACAACCACAATAAATTGTAATATTGGATACTGACAATAATAAAAATATCTGTAACATAATAATATTATTCATTCATTTTGATAATTTTCCTCATCATTGAGGGTTTTCTCCAACCAATCTTAGTAATTAACATGAATTAAAAGAAATAAATAAATAAATAAATAAATAAATAAATAAATAAATATATATATATATATATATAAATGACTACGGACTTAATCATTTGCAAGAAACATTCACAACTTTCCCGTAATTAAAGTTCTGGATCGTTCAGTGCTATGTGTCTTCATCCGTTACACAAAAGTTCCTCATTGAATTTTGAATGTTGTTCTTCCAGGTTGTTCTTGGTGTTCCTTTTCTGTTCTTTTGTTAGTCGGCTTTGGTAGTCTTCCATTCTTCTTACGTGTCCATACCATTTTAGCCTTCTGTGTTCAATCTCATCCATTATATTTTTTCTGCGTTCATCCATTTTCTAATTTCTGTATTTCTAATTTTTTCCAGTCGAGATTTTCTGGCAGCTCTTCTCCAAAAATCCATTTCAACTGAAGTTATTCTGTTGACATGTTGCTGTGTCATTGTTCAAACTTCCGATCCATATAACATTACACTTTTTAGTATGGATTTATAAATTAGTTGTTTTGTTCTGTTAATGATGTTTTTACTCCATACTACAGAGTTTAACATTCCTTTGGTTTTTCTTCCATTACTAATCCTTTTTACATTTCTTTATTTGATGTTCCATCTTTCTCTATAATTGATCCCAAATAACAGAAACTATCGCTCTTATTTATCTTTACCCCATCAATATATAATAATTAATATGGGTCATTTGTTTAATAATAATATTAATTATGTTTAATTTTTTTATTCAATGCCACCACGTTGCATTTCGACATTCTGGTATTCTCTCCTGGCATGGCGTTATTGTAACACACTTCTGAGGAAGGGGCGCCTAGAAGGCGGAGTTACGGTGTCCCAATGTTATATGATAGGTGATGATGATGGTAGTGATGCGCCAAGAGATGCCTTAATCCAGAAATTAATTGAATATGTTAATGATGGTTAGATGATGTTCGGGGACCGTTTGGTCATTAAATTTTCCTAACAATTATCTTACAGGCGAGGAAAAACCCTTAAAAAAATAATCATCTAGGAAACTTATCCCGACCGGAGATCGTATACGGGCCCGCTGCGTGACAAGACAGCACGCTTTCTGGAGACCACAGCATTGGACTGCTATTTAAAATTAAAACTACAATAAAATATACACTTTACAAGACGAATGTGTAGATTGACCATATCTAATGTACATGAAAAGAAAATTACAAGGAAATGTAATAAAATAAAAGGTATTTTCATTAGTTTAACGTCGGTGTACATTTTGAGTATTTAATTATTGCTCTCCCCCTTGCCGCTAATAATGTTATTTGACTGATCAATGTTAGGACCATGAAGTAATTTCGGCCACTTTTTGAAAGGATATTTTTAAATGTCATTTGTTAGCTGTGAACAATAACAAAGGCAGACCCTCACGTTTGTCAAGCCGAATGTTTATATCATCATCATCCGGTATTATGGCAGCTGCCGCCGCGCCGTCTTCCGGAAGCCAAACGCCATTCCTCTCTGCCCATCCATTGATCTTCTTCCAATCCTCTGATATTCATAGCCGTTTGTACCCCTCCTATCCAAGTTTTCTTCGCTCTTCCTCCTTTCCATTGGGATTCATTCCACAACAATTTTAGGCTATCTTTGCTCTGGCATTCTTTTGTCATGGCCATACCACTTTAATCTTTTCTTTTCTATAGTGTCTGATCTCCGACTCCTCTTGTACACCCATAATTATATATATATATATATATATATATATATATATATATATATTAATGATTTATTCAATGCCCCAGGTTGTCATTTCGACGTTTTCTGGTGTTCTCTCCTAGGCATTGGCTTCTAATTACAACCCACTTCTGAATTTGGGGCGCCTAGAAGGCGGAGTTACATTACCCCGATGATATGATGGGTGATAAATGATAATGAATCGCCAGGAGAGTTCTTAACTTAAACTTAACCTAAATTCCAAACCGTGGGCAGCCACATGAATGATTCCCTTTAAGGAAAAATTCCCATGGTTTCACCGGGATTCGAATCCGGGACGTCATGAATAGTAGTCAGAAACGCTGACCACTAGCCCATGAGGCTTGACATAATGAATGAGATAAATGATAATGAAGCGCCAGGAGAGATATTAACCTAAATTCCAGACCGTGGGCAACTACTGGAATGATTCCCTTTAAGGAAAAATGTCTATGATTTGACCGGGAGTCGAACCCGGGACCTCATGAACATAGTCAGAAACGCTGACCACTAGCTCATGAGGCTTACCATAACGAATGAGAAAATAATTCATCGATTATTTTGTATATACAACATCACCTTAAAATATTGAACAATCTAATTACTATTTTTATAAAATGATATAAACTAAGTAATTAATTGCTGAAGAATGCTGTTTCTGATGTATTTGTTAGTTTGTTATTAAGTGATGAAATTGTTCAATTTTTTTAAAAGATATTATAATTTGACAGTCTTTGACATAGGCCTAGGGCGAAGGAGTACTCTATGTTCTAGCTAGTAAAACTACAAAGGATAGTGAGTGTGATGAAGAGGGATATAAAGGATAATATCATTGATGGGAACGGGTGTCTAAATTATGTGTATCAGTAATTATGTGGGGATTCATTTTGAAAACAAAAGTTGATCTTGGGCTCCAAATTTGAGGGCCCTTTTGTGAACCTAAGATAGAATTGGAGAGTTATAAATTGTTGCATGAATTATATAGTATTTGCTGCCAATTTGACTCAACTTGCAGTATGTACTTAACATTATAAGTTTTCTTCATTATTCAGTAATGACAAACGTAATGGCTCATCGAGGAAAATACCCTGTACGCTCCTAAATAATAATAGAAAACAAAATATCGGAACAAGTATCTAATGCCGATTATCTTGGATGCAATATAAACTATGATAGAGAGACTTAGAGACCAATTGAACAAAATTCAGTCAGTATGTGGGGCAATAAATAGAACATTCCACAAAAAAAATCAGAAGAGACACAAAATTAAAGTTTTATAACATAATGCCTGTACCGGTATTAATGTTTGGCAGTGAGTCTTGGATATTGCAGGGAAGAGATGGAAGTAAGATTCAATCGGCTGAAATGAGGTTCTTCCGTAGGGTAAAAGGCTACAAGAAAATTGATCTGATAAGAAATGCAGGTATAAGAGACGAATTGAATATATACAACTAAATGAGAAAGTGGAGGAATATAAAGATAATTAGGCAGCTCACCTGGATCGTATGAATAACGAAGGAATCCCAGCATTAACGTATAACTATCAACCTCAAGAAAGAAGAGATGTGGGACGTCCGAGGAAGAGAAATAGTTCTAAATAGTGTGAAGATGGTACAGGCAAGATTGCCTAATCCCTGCAAGGAAGTTGATGATGATTTATGTAGTAGTAAAATTATGTATATTTTTACAAAATAAAAGAGTATATTTGATGGGAGTTGAATGTTTATCATTTATGATATAGTAGGGTTTAAATTACGTTTTTAAGATTTATGCAGTGTTGAGGCACATTTATACAGAGGAATTAAAAAAAATAGGGGGAAGAAACATTCCCATGACTGCTGTATTGAATTTATTAAAAACACAAATCTATAATAAAATGTCAATTCTTCAAGTTTCAATGGATATTCAAGAATGTTCAATTTGGGGTCCATTTGTGACGCGACATATGTCTATGCGATATTCCATTTTGTTCAAAGATAATTGATCAGCTGAGTTAACCACGGAGAGTCATTACTATCCGCTCTTTAACTTCTGTAAGTCCTGTGGATATGGGGATACCGTACTGTACGGACTATAAGGCGCACCTTAATTTTAAAGTAATTTTATAAAAATAACATTTTTTTACCATTTTTTTATTAGATTCCAAATCCAGACTAAAAAATCTTAGTTTATAAAACCATTCTGATCTTTAAAATCCCTGAAATTCATCTGAACGCTCGTCTTCTTCGTCACCGTTGTCCTTGTCATATATAAGATCGTCTTCACTGCCATCGAGAGCGTTACTTACGCCGCACATCTTCAAAGATTTAACAATGTCTTCTCTCACTCTAGACCACGACTGTTTTATCCACTGACACACTTGTTTGATTGTATGTCGTTTTAAATCTCCCTTCGGTTGGGTTTCATCCATCGTCCATTTGTTCAAGTTCACTCGCATCATAGACTGCAATGATGCATCATAGGCTAGACAGTGTTCTAGGTTTGTGATGGCGGGGCGACAGTGTTAGCAAGCTTTTGAATTCCCGCAACTTATGTTCGTCGCATCGATGCACTGCTACTGCCAGCTGAATCCAATGTTACCAGATAGAGATAGGTTTTCCGCGGCATTACATATGTGGCCATTTTTTAAGACTGGTGGGAATTTTAAATCAAACACTGGACATTTTTATATTAACTTCGAGTATAAGAGGCACCTGGGGGCACGCCGTAGCGTAGTGGTTAAGGCACTGAGCTACAAGCCGGAGGGTCGAGGGTTCAAGTCCCGTTGGGGTCAGGATTTTTAAACTGACCCAAACCTTCTGGCGCACTATGACCCTGGGGTCGACTCAGCCTCTAACGGAAATTAGTACCAGACGCTTGTTCTGGGGGTAAGGCGGCCGTCACGCAGGGCTGACAACCCGGCTGACATCAAGTGCCGATTGTCTAGAAAAAGTGGGAGCCTTAACTTCCTACTACCCCAAGGGCCTCCGGGTCTGTTGTGGGATCACTTTACTTTTTTTATAAGAGGCACCTGGATTTTGGATCCAATTTTTCTAAAACAAGAAAAGACGTCACATAGTCCATAAAATACGGCACGTACAGCATGTCCTTCACATAGCCCCCCCCCATAAATGCATGTTGTAAATAAGGTAATCGGGGGGGGGACTTCATCAACGGTAAGTCATTCAAGCTAGCGCAGCCAATTCAGTGTTGTGGAAGATGATCTTTGGAATAAAAATGTAAGATGTTATGTCAATGTGAGACACTAATTTGCTTAAAACGTGAAGTCGAAATATGCCTTTTCCATGGCTGAAACCGCCATTTTTATTAATAGCTCCTACAGTGCCTTCAGATTATGTCGCAACCCTATGCGCTTGGTAGCCTGCCGGCAAGCCAAGCAGTCAAAGCACCCCCGTTTCCCGGTTTGTGAACTGGCGGGTGGGCGACAAGGCAGGTTCCATTTACATTGTTTCTATCCCTATTACTGTTACTTCTGTATTGTAAGGCGCAGACGTATTTTCCAAAGTTATTTTAATCAATTTGTGAATTTGTGTTCAGGTGTGACTATGGTGAATTCAGTTTAACATGGTGTATATCACTGTACAGAGTATTTTTACTTTGAAAAATGCAAAGTAGAACTCTTACTAAAGTCGTATCCGTAAATTTTGCTGTAAATTTTCTAACATAACTTTACCAAATAAAATCACGATTTCAAAATCTCGAACACTAGAGGAACTTAAAGAAACTATTCGAACTGTGAACTCCAACATTTTAAGGCAGGAATTGGGTAGCGTGTCTCAAAATCTTATTGCCGGAATTGGATGCTGTATTGAAGCTGAAGGAGATAATTTTGACTATTTAACTCATGCCCCAAATGGGAGTCAATGACCAATCACGTTTCAATGATTTCTGTTTTACAACCAATCAGAGTCGTGTTTCACCAAATATTTATCAGTGTTATAATTACCATATTAAAGAAAGCTCCTCCTTACAATATTGCGTTCCTTTGGCAATAAATAGTATGATCTGGTTGCAGTGATAACAAATGAAGCAGTAGAAGCGTACCTATCGTTTCTCATTTGTTTTCAAACATCGCCGTTTACATTAAATATATAAATATTTTAAAATAACTATAGTTAAATAATGATTTGTGAGTAAACAGCTTAATTTTATTCGTTAAATAGTCCTCACAAATGCCACTCTTGATTTCCAAATTCTCTAGATAAATTCACTCCTCACTTCGTGAGTCGTGAATTTATCGATAATTTGGAAATCACTCGTGGCATTACTTATGAAAATCTTTCGTCATAAGTTAAGGAATAAACAACACAAAAATCGATTTAATTCTATAGTAATCTCTAATAACACAGGTCGACGTGATTTTTGACTCATGAGTACCAGCAGTTGTACTTAATACAGTTTTTTTTATCGTGTTTTCAAATATCTATTCGGAATTTCTCCATCACCCACATTTTTTTTATTTCACGTTCAATTAATAATGAATTTAAGTAATTATTTTTTAATAAACCTAGATTTCTTCCCGGAAAATCTTGGCGCACTGAGCGATGAGCACGGGGAACACTTTCATCAGGATATTTTAGCTATGGAAAAGAGATATCAAGGCAAATGTAATCCTAATATACTGACCGATTACTGTTGGACCATCAAGAGGGATGCTCCACCGGCGAAATATAGCAGAAAATCCTCATTTCTTATTTTCTAGGTGAGTCCGAATGTTCGAATATTGTGTAGTTACGAATGTAGAAAATATTAATGTGTGAAATTATAAATGCCTGTCTTTCGAAAATCTTGCGTTATGGAGAAAACCCGATATCATATTTGAATTCAGGAGCAAAAATACTATCAGAATCGTATATTTGTCTTTCTGAGACAAAAAGAAGTTTATCTTTGTTGCTCCGTGTAATTTTGACAGCTGTATAGCACACGAAGTCCATGCGACGAGCGGTTACCAAACGCTAGGGTTGCGTCTTAAAATGAAGAATCTGTATAATGGGCGATTGTATAAGCCGAAACTTGGATAGTGAATGGAGTGATGGCCTTCAACACAGGAACTAGACATGGGTTTGCCTACGTATGAGAAATGATGTGAATGAGGGAGAATTATTATTAGCAATGATGGCAGAGGTATTGATCTGGTTGTAATACAACATTCCTGGAATTAATTACAAATGTGGATAGAATATTACAACTTCACTAATGACTGAAACACAGCGATTACATAACATTATGAGTTCGACGTCCTTTGTGACGATAGCGTATTTCGCATTGTCATGCCAATCTATATCATTTACTTGTAGTATATTGGCTGAATCACAATTTTATTAAAAAATATATACAGTCAATATGCCCATTTCACCAATTAATGTTTTAAAATGGTCAACAAGTTTCCACAGCCAAGCTGTCATTCTCAAGACCAGATATTGACTGAAGACAAAATTGATAATAATTGATAAAAATTGTCTTCAGTCAATATCTGGTCTTGAGAATGACAGCTTGGCTGTGGAAAACTTGTTGACCATTTTAAAACATTAATTGGTGAAATGGGCATATTGACTGTATATATATTTTAATATTTTATCACCAAGAAGATCACTTGTGTATTAAACACAATTTTATTAATACAAATCTAGAGATGATAATATATTTTAAACTAAATAATCTTGGAATGGAAAATAAAAACTGCAAACATCGTAGTTCGCCCATTTATTTCTTCTCTTGTAATTAAACTATAAAATAAAGTAAAATAATCCTACTACAGTCCTCAGGAGGCCCTTGTGGTAATAGGAGGTTAAGGCTCCCACTTTTTCTGGTCAATCGACACTTGATGTCAGTCGGGTTGTCAGTCCTGCGTGACGGCCGCATTTACCCCCAGAACAAGCGTCTGGTCCATCTTCCATACCCCTCTTCATCATGGAATCATATATTCCCTAATACCATGTTCTTCTACTTTTCCCCCTCTTCCTTCTGCCTTTTTCTTAGCCAAAGTCTATGCCTATCGATCTGTCCGGCTTTATCTCTCTTTGCAGGAAATGTAACAATTATTTTTTATGGAACAGGTTGTCAGCTCTTCGCCAACCCCCGCATTTGGGGGACCTAACCAGAGCCTCATTTGCCGGTTTTCGGGATTCCTATTGGGCCTTCTCGGCTACCGTAGCGGTCACGGGGAAACTAGTCCCCACCGTACATCACCCCAATAGGCTATTCCGTACTTCCCGTTGCCCACCCCTCGGGACGTGGACCACTGAGGTTGGATTTTGAGGGGATTTTGAAGATGAAATATGAAGAAGAAGAAGAAGAAAGAAGAAGAAGAGGGGTATGGAAGATGGACAATGGGAAGATAGGAATCTCTGGAAAGCAGGAATCAAAGGCAAACTGCTGTAAAGTGGAAAGCCTGTATTAAGTATTAAGTAACAAGCGTCTGGTACTCATTTCCGTTAGAGGCTAAGTCGACCCCAGGACCATTGTGCCACCAGAAGGTTTGGGCCTGTTTTAAAAATCCTGACCCTACCGGGATTTAAACCCCGACCTTCCGGCTTTTAGAGCAGTGCCTTAACCAGTATGCTACGGCGTGTGCCCTCCATTAAACTATAAAATACGAAATAATATAATTTATTTATATACAGATTTTCAATGTTGACACATCTTTCTGTGCCTGAAGTTTTATTTTCCTTCCCCGCTCGTCCCTATCCACACACTTCAAATCCTCCAGTCCTCTTGTTTTCATTTGAGTTCTTACTTCTTGCATCCATGAGTTTCCGGGTCTTCCTTTCTTTCTTATTCCAGGTGGACAACATTACAGTGTTTTCTGAATAACCTTTCTTCTTGCATTCTTCGTACGTGCCCATACCAATTTAAATACTTATATCTAATATAATATACTTTTGAATGACCACCTCTATGGTCTCGAGGTAGCGTGCTGCCTTGTCACGCAGTGGGCCCGGGTTCGATCCCCGGTCGGGGCAGTTTTTCTGGGTGAGGTTTTTTTCGGGGTTTTTCCTCACCTGTAAGACAAATTTCAGGAAAACGTTAAGGCCCGAACGGTCCCCGAAATCATATGGCCATCATCATCATCCTTCACCGGTGTGGAAAGCAACGGGAAGCTGCCACACCTATAATTCCCTAGTAAAGCTGCAAAGCATAGCATGAAAGTGCTATGATTGCAGTGAAAGACCTGCCCTCGGGCAGAATTACTATGGATGGATGAATACTATTGAGAATATTTAATATTAATTTGTTTCACATATGGCTTTAATGTTTTCTAATTTCGAACATCTTACTCCTCCCCCAAGAAATGCGTTTCCATCGATATAAGTTTTTGTTCTAAGTTTTTGTTGAATTTCCATACTTCAGCACCATATGTGAGGTACTTCTCACTATTGAATTATATATTTCTAACTTGATATTATTATATTTGTAACAAAATCTTATACAGCACACATATTGCACTCAACATTCAATGATGTATTTACCAGAGCAGTCGGCTAATGAAGCGAATAAAAGTGCAGGACGAGGTACCAGAGGGGGAATCCAACCAAACACGCTCACAAAATAAAGGAACAGTCATATGCCACGCATCAGTGTGGTTTATTTCAAGCGTATGATTGTATAATTGTGCAACAGACTTGGAACTAGCACGCCCGCTGAGAGATGAAAGGTTCAGATAGTACAGTTCTTTATAATGTAATATGCTGCGTAAGACAATTCTCGTGATTGCTTTCTTCTGAGGTGTGGACTGTATGTCATATGATAATGTCGGTCCCGGTGACATAATGATTATCATATTCGCTCTGGTTCCGAGGTTTGCGGATCAAACTCGGCTGACGTCGATGGATTTTTTTCAGAGTGTAAAAATTCTGGAAGCCATATCGAAAGATATATAAAACCCTGGTCTCTTAAGCATATGTTTATGGCATGTAAAACCTTAATTGAGAGACGTCTGAACAACATTTTTCTGTCATTTCACTCCAAGATTAGAATTGCCAAGTTAATGTATTAGCTATTATAAAAGGCCGTTAATTAAATAAATCAATGAAAACATGTAAACTATAGGTAATTTTATCTTACTGTACCGTTCAAGGTCATGCAGTGAAAGACAGAGAAATAGATACATTTACAGCGATGCCGGTTTTCATTCAAGTGTTAAACCAGCTCTGGGCTAATAGGTTGCTTCTAATGACTTGTAGAATGGAATGCGTTTCGCACCGGCAACAGCGAGAGAAAACACTGGTGTCAGTAGCCATAGGGTACGACTACTGAAACAAACAACCCCTCCAAATATTTCAGGAGAAGAGAAGTACATAACCTTGAGCGGTAATGTAAGCCTAATTTCCCTAAAATTAATACTCTAAAATTACTAATATTGATGGCAATCAAAATAAGGTCTGTAATGAATTTTGTAATATTTTATGACATTCTTAAGTAAAAGTGTAATTTTTCACATATGTAGCAAATGAATAAGAATGTCTTTTGGATTTTATAATTCCTTTTTAATTCATGCTTATTTATAGACGCATTAACATCTAACGACATATCACATCTGGAATCTTTGGTTGTATTAGGAAATTCTGTATATCTATGCAATGCAGACCTAAGTTCTTCTTTTCTTAAATTGATTATGAAATATTGATTGAAATGAAACGATTCCTGGTAATTGTATTCCAAGTCAGCATTTGCCTTAACGACTGAGGAAATCAAGGAAAAAGTCACAGGTTGGTCGGAATTGGGGTTTGAAGTCGGGACTTCTAAATCAGTCTCAACCTTTAAACTTTAGCAGTGGAAAATAAGTGATTGATGAATCTGACTGACTTTAAAGAATACCTAAACGTTATAGGAAAAAAGAAAAATGTAATTATATATATATATATATATATATAGGTATATATCCATCCATAGTAATTCTGCCCGAAGGCAGGTCCTTCACTGCAATCATAGCATTTTCATGCTATGCTTACAGCTTTACTAGGCAATAGTGTAGGTGTGGTAGCTTCCCGTTGCTTTCCACACCTGTGAAGGATGATGATGATGATAATCATAAGGATGTTGATGATGGCCATATGATTTCGGGGACCGTTTGGGCCTTAAAGTTTTCCTGACATTTGTCTTACAGGTGAGGAAAAACCCCGATAAAAAACCTCACCCAGAAAAACTGTCGAACCCGGGCCCGCTGCGTGACAAGGCAGCACGCTACCTCGAGACCACAGCGGTGGACTATATATATACATATATCCATCCATCCATAGTAATTCTGCCTGAAGACACGTCCTTCACTGCAATCATAGCATTTTCATGCTATGCTTGCAGCGTTACTAGGGAATTGTAGGTGTGGTAGCTTCCCGTTGCTTTCCACACCGGTGAAGGATGATAATGATGATGATAATGATAATAATAAGGATGATGATGATGGCCATATGATTTCGGGGACTGTTTGGGCCTTAAAGTTTTCCTGACATTTGTCTTACAGGTGAGGAAAAACCCCGATAAAAACCTCACCAAGAAAAACTGCCCCGACCGGGGATCGAACCCGGGCCCGCTGCGTGACAAGGCAGCACACTACCTCGAGACCACACCGGTGGACATATGTGTATATATATATATATATATATATAACTAATGAAAATTAATAACTGGTGTTGCAAGAGTAGGGCGAATATGAGTGGAAAGTCTTACAAAGAGCTGTTAATTCATTTTATGATACTGGTGGTGATGGTGATGATAAATTGGATGCACAAATTTTACACTAATATAATCATATTTATTGGAATAAATAAATGGCAAAAGTATACAAATTAAGACATACAAGAAAGAAATTAGTCTGTAATTATATATTAAAAGGATCTTCTCCATAATGCATTCCCTAAAGCGACTTAAACATTTTCTTCCTACAACTCTTAAAAGAATTTTAATCCAAACTTTAGTGATGCCGCATTTTGACTACTGTGACGTTCTACTAACTGACATAAGTGACGGATTGTCGGACAAACTGCAGCGTGTCCATAATATGTGTATCAGATTCATATTTAATGTTCGAAAATACGATCACATTTCTCCATTATTCCACGAATTGTTCATGGCTACATCTAAAAGAGAGAAGAAAAATCGCACTGTCTAATTCTTCTATTTAAGATCCTACATACCTCGATTCCCAATTATTATCATCCCGTTTCAGTATCTATCCTCAAACCATAACTTAACACAAGATCACAACATAGTCTCTTACTTAATATACCGCAACATAGGACATCACATCACTCCATGTCATATACCATCTCCACTTCTCGCAACTGGAATTCCCTACCACAAGAAGAAATAAGGGGCTGCCGGACATTGGCATCTTTAAAAGAAATCTAAATTTATATTTGCTCTAAACTCGACTTCATTATTATCCAGTGTAAGATATATATATTAATTGGTGTTTCCCGTATAATGTATCATATTTATATTATTATTATTATTATTAATATTATCGTATCATTATTGTTATTACCCTATAAATGTTGTTTGTACATGACATTTACATTGTTACATTTATTGTATCTTTAACTGTTTATAATTAGTATAGTGTATATCTATATTTGTCGAATATTTATTTGTATTTTGTACTGGTTGAGTGGAAGAGAGGGCCTTATGGCCTTAACTCTGCCAGAATAAATAAAGTATTATTATTATTATCACTAGCTAACACCCGGCGTGCGCTGCTACACCTAAATAAATTATGTGTTTTTGCATTTAGTTGAATAAGTAAAACTAATTTTTTTTTTGCAAATGCCCCAGGTTAGTCTTTCGACATTCCTGGTTTCTCTCCTGGCATGGTGTACTAGTAACCCATTTCTGAGGTTGGGGCGCCTGGAAGGCGGGGTTACGTTGCCCCGATGATATGATGGGTGATGATGATAATGGTGCGCCAGGAGAGTCCCTAATCCTAAGCTTAACCTAAGATGAATATGAATGATGGTGATTGTGATGGCCATACGATTTCGGGGACCGTTTGGACCTTAAAGTTTTCCTGACATTTGTCTTACAGGTGAGGAAAAACCCCGATAAAAACCTCACCCAGAAAAACTGTCCCGACCGGGGATCGAACCCGGGCCCTCTGCGTGACAAGGCAGCACGGTGCCCCGAGACCACAGCGGTGGACCGAAAAATAAATATAAATTTTATTATTATTATTTTTAGATACCCCGTGCTGTCTACCCGGCCTTGCTCGGAATCTACGAATCCCGATGTATTGGCATAAATGAGCTGAAAGACAAAATTCGTTATTTTGAGTTATCTATAAAGGAACAACCGCCGTGCGCTGCTATGTTTGCCAGGGAATCTACTTATCCCTATCTTATTGGCATTAAAGAAAGACAAAAATGTTTATTGTGAGTTATCCTTAAAAGATAAACATATGGTGTCTCGGACTTTTCTACAATTTTTTTTTTCTGTGTACAATAATTTTGTGTATTTGTTATGGTTTAGGCAGCGTAAGCCATTTAAGCTTACAAAAGCGACATTTTTTCATGTTTTTCACTTGAGAATGTGATTTTTACGGGTGAAGGGCTTGAGCATTAAAACACTCTTATAACCTATGACCCTCCCGGGAAAATCCTGAACATATTGCAGAAAGACCCATGAAAATCGGATGAATGGTATGACAGCACATGCTTGCCCGGGAATCTGGTTATGTCCGTCTCCTTGGCATCAATGAAAGACAAAAATGGCTATCGTGTGTGATCTGTAAAGATAGATATATGCTGTCGCGAACTTTTGTTGTAGTTTTTTTGAGATATTTAATTCTGTGTACATTAATTTTGTGTGTTTGTTATGGTTTAGGCAGCGTAAGTCATTTAAGTGTAAAGCAGGGACTTGTTCACGCTTTTCTCCACAAAGGGCGTTTCTAAGTGCGTAGGAGTTGATTATATGAACTTTATTATAGCCTATGTTCATCCCGGGAATCTCCTGAACATTTTGCAAAAAATCCCATCACAATCGGATCGACAGTATGGCCGCGCATAAAGTACGAACAAACAAACAAACAAACATTCATTTTTATATATTAGATATACCAATGGTACCTTGTAACAAGATACTCAATAAATTTCCCTGAAAATCTTCTGAAAGTTTGTCAGTAAAGTTTGTTTCCACTTTGTTGAATTCTATATTAAGTCAATTTTAAAGGCAAACTCGTATAACCCACAAAACAAACTTACAAATATAAAGCTTATATAACTTAATCGCTTTCGAACTTTTCTACATAATTCACAATAGTGGTATAAGTGCGGTAAACACAATACCTATTGTTAAGGCAATTTAAAAATCAATATTTAATACTTATGTCTTATACAGTACTTATGTACGTATGCATGCATGTATCGATAAAATGCTAAATATTTCTAACATAGAATATACCCGAGCTCGAATGGTTAAAACCGACTGGAATATAAAATATAATATTGTACCTGTTGGAGTAACTTCAGTCCCATTCGTGTGTAAATCTAAGTATGTGGCCGCTAGCAGCATTCGAGGGCATGCGAACTGCCTTGCTGTGTCGCATCATAGATGGTACACAGATGATTATACAAAACTACGAAGTGTTACAGATAAATAACCTTGAGGATGGCAGAATAGACACATAATTGAAGGATAACAGATTTAAAGACTGGACAAGCACCAAGTAGTGAAGAAATTATAACGTATAACAGAGAGTTGTGACAAATACAGTGTGATCAGTATAACATTGGACAGCAGACGGGGTTTGTGCTGTGCGGTGACGAAGGCTTACACGTGCAGACACGAGAATTGAAATGTGCGCAGACTCAGCAGTATACAAGCTCATCCCACGGTCGCAGTTAGATTGTGTGCTTCGAGTAGATAGGGTGCTCGCTCGCTTTGACTTGTGTACTGAATGGCGTGTGTTTTAAGTTATTTCAATTTTAAAATTGTATCTTATAAAACATGCGTATATAAGTGTAAACTGAATGACGTGCGTATTAGTACAAAGTGTAAACTGTATAAATGCTAATAATTTTTCTACTGAACAACATGTATTTATTTATGATCAATATTTGTTAACTCAGTCTGCCAGCCAAGTGCGAAGACTTTTTGAAACACGATTCCCGGTTGTAAAAATTCCGTCACGTTCAACAGTCCATAATCTGTACAACAAATTTTATAATGAGGTGTCAAAAATACATGGACAACGAAGGTGAACAGTTCCAGCACCTGCTTCAATAAAGTTGGTAAGTACGACAATTTGTAAAATAGTTACGAAAATGTGTGTGGTTGTATCATCGCGATCCTACGCTGTCTGTTCTCCGCCGCGAGTGCGTCGGCAGTGTATAGTGAAATCCCCACGTCTGGTGTCCAGTGCTATACTGATCGCACAGTTGATCAACTAAATACATAAACGACTTATTATTTGTCAAAAAGCTACACGACACTTGACAGAAACAGAGAAATTGACAAAAAATAATAGCAGTGGTTAGGCTTAACATACACAGGAAACCAAACACAAAATCTGGCAAAAACAATTAAAAACACGATAAAAGCTAAGTATCGCATAAAGAACCGATAATGAAATAACAATATAATTTTAAATAAAATAGAAGATATATATATATATATATATATATATATATATATAATATATATTATATATTTATATATATATTATATATATATATATATATATATATACATATGAAAAGAAAAATGAATGCTTGAGTCGGGATTTGAACCCGAGTCTCTAAACTCTGTACGTTTATATATGCTTGAGTCGGGATATATATATATATATATATATTCATTTTCATAGTGTTCTGCCCAAGAGCAGGTCTTTCACTGCAGACTCAGCATTTTCCGCTCTTTCCTTAACTCAGCTTTCCTTTATGTATCCGCATACAAACCATTTATTTTGATATTGTCTATCATCTGATGTCTTTTTCTGCCTCTAACTTTCTTTCCGTTGACCATTCTTCCTTCTGAATTGAAAATCATTTTTCATTTTTTGATACATCTTCATTATTTTCTATATCCAAAATTAGCCGGACGGTTTCTTCTCTTATTGCTCTTCTACATATTTCTCCCATGCATTCATTATTCCGTATTTGTCTGTTATCCCTTCATTATTTTTGTCCTCAATCAGCCACATAGTTTTCCTGCTCTTCTTTCCATAGCTCAAGCATTTAACTTCCTTATACATTAAATAATATTTTCTTATCCTCTCCAGATTCTCTAGTTCTTTACATTTTTGCTTCGTCCATTCTTCCTTTGCCTTGTCAGTTTCTCTTCTAAGTTAGTTGTTTAGTTTCCTGTAGTTTCTTATGGCTTCTTCTGTATTGCTATTTTTCCATTTCCTTCTTTCTTCCATCTTCTCCAGCATTTTTTCTGTGACCCAAGGTTTCCTAATATTCTTGTTCTCTTTGTATCCTATTGTTTCCTCTGCAGCTGTCTGCACAGAGCTTTTCAAATGGCTCCAGTGTTCGTTGTTTTTGTCGGATGAGATTTCCAAGTTAGATGCTTTCTCTTGAAAATGTTGTTGGAATTTTCTCCTTTCCTCTTCAGTTTTAAGTTCCTCCAACTCAAACTTCTTTGTTGTCCGTTTTTCTCCTATCTTCTTGAAGAAAACATCTACTTTGCATGTTAGTAAGACATGGTCTGAATTGATATCTGCACCTGGTAGGGTCTTCGCATTTTTCAGCAATTTCGGAATCTTTTCTGTATCAATATGCAGTCAATCTGATATCGTTTGTTGTCCATAGGGCTCATCCACGTGTATCTTCTTCTTTTATGCTGTTGAAACATTGTATTTCCAATTACCATTGAATTCCTTTTACAGAAACTAACCAGTGATTCGCCTCTCTCATTCCTTTTTCCTAATCCACACCTTCCAACTGTACTTCCATCTCGTCCTTCATAAACTACAACATTCCAGTCACCCATTAGGATAACACATGCCCCCTTCTTCTCTCTCCCAATGATCTCTTCTATCTTGTCATATCTTTTCTCCACTTCTTCATCTGCTAACCACCTATGGGGCATACAAATTTACACTACCACAAATTCAACTTTTCCCCTCACCATTATCATCCGATTATGCACTTAACGCACTGATATCGCTTTTTCTTTCACACGTGGTCCTAATACTACACCGACACCATGACTTTCTTCAGAATCACGACAGGAATAAAATATTCTAAATTCATCACTCACTAATTCACCATGTTGTTCCCACCTCACTTTTGATATTCCCATCACGTCCACTCTGTTTCTTCTCATTTCTTCCTTCAAATTTTCCAGCTTCCCGGCTTGGAAAAGAGTTCTCATATTCCACGCTCCAATCCTTGGTCTTTTTTCTTCTGTTGTTTTGACTGCATGATGTTTCCTTCCGCAGTATCCCCCTCCCGGACATCCAAATGGGGGATAATTTACGTCTAGAGTCTTTTACCGTGGAAAGACTCATCATGCCATGTTTGCACCTTTACTAGGGATATATAGGTGTTGTAACTTCCCGTTTCTTTCCACACCTCACTCTATCGTTTGCATCTTAAAATCTTGAAAGATCTTAACGTCCCGAGGGGCCCCAACTTGGAGGTGAGGAGAGTGGATTTGGCTAATGTAGATCATCCGGACTTCACCGAAATTCACCCCATAGGTTAAATATCAGTTTCAACAGGGTTTCTGACTAAATCAAAGATCCGGAAATCCCAATTAGCTTCAGCCCCGATATAATATATATATATATATACATACTAGCGAGCCCGGCAGACGGTGTCCTGCCTGAACGTTCAATTCTCGTGTCATGACTGCACGATAAAAATATGTTACTTTTCTACAATAAAATTCACTAATTAAGACATAAATAGATATTACTAAATAAGTTCGTAAGAAAACTCCTCACTATGTTGTGACTGAAGAAGCGTTGCATAACATCACATTGTTTTCACGCGGAATATATAGATATGCAGATGACTACGCATCTGACAAAAAATTCCAATAACCCAATCGTACCGCCACCTACCGAGTACAATTGTGAATCTAACCATCAGGGACCCTCTCTAACAGACACAACACATTTCACCAAATTCGTCCCAGTCGTTCAGGTAGACTTTAATTTCAGGTATCAAGTAAACCTCCACTTCTAATTGTCTTATATCGCTCATTTTTTGATTATACCTACCTCGATTTATTTTAATAGGACATACTGAGTTTCCTCGTGAAACAAAAACAAATTGTGACCGCCAGAGCGATTTTTCAATTTTCACTTCATGTGAACTCCTACACCTAATGGTATTAGGGGATCGAATTGTGAATCTAAACCATCGAGGGACCAAATCAGACACACAGAATTCGCCATCAAATTCCATCCAGTCGTTTAGGAGGAGTTCAGTGACACACATGTACAGAAGAATTCATCATCATCTACCGTCACGGTTTAAACCATTTCTGATCTGTCCCGGCTCCATATTATAGTTGCTCGCTTCATCTTTTAAATGGCCGTCCACGACTTCTACGTCCTCGTGGATTGTAATTTAACAGGATAATTATATACATATATATGTTCATCGCTGTGGTCTCAAGGTAGCGTGCTGCCTTGTCACGCAGCGGGCCCAGGTTCAATCCCCGGTCGGGTCAGGCTCCTGGATGAGGTTTTTTTCGAGGTTTTTCCTCACCTGTAAGACAAATGTCAGGAAGCTTAGGGCCAAACGGTCCCCGGAAATTATCCGGCCATCATCCTCATCCTTATCCTTATCATAATCATCCTTCACCGGTGTGGAAAGCAACGGGAAGCTACCACACCTATAATTCCCTAGTAAAGCTGCAAAACATAGCATGAAATGCTATGATTGCAGTGAAAGACCTGCCCTCGGGCAGAATTACTATGGATGGATATATATATATATATATAATACATAAATAATATATAAAATATAAGATATAAATCCCGACTCAAGCATTCTTTTTTCTTTTCATATCATATATATATATATATATATATATATATATATATATATATATATATAGTGTGTGTGTGTGTGTGCGTGTGTGTGTTTTGTCCTGTCGATATAAAATGTTTCAAGTTGTTGCATTTTATGGTGGTCTTGTAGAAGATTTCCGGGCTATTGGCCGTGATCTTGAGGCCTCAAGGGTTGTCTTGATACTCAAATCATCGTATGTATCTGTAGACTTCCTCCCCGTAGAGGTGACAAATATATTGACTTAGGCCTTCACTGCCGGAGTTAGTATGATGATCGTGTAGATTTCTGAGCTATAATTGTAGGCTTTCACGGCCGGCGTCTTGATCCACATTTGGTTCGTCTTCCGGGCTTATAGGCCGTGGTCTGGTTGTCTTCTTACTCGACGTTTCGTCTACTGCTGCGGTAGACCTCATCAGGAGATACTGCGTGCTCTCTGTGAACTCCTCAACAGTCGGCTGCAGACTGGCTGGTGGTTCAGAATCAGAATCAGAATCAATGTTCGTTCAATCAAGAACGAACGAACAAATCTGCATAGAATGCGGCGTTTGATAGCGGCTACTATGCAGTTATGTCGACTGTAAATTTTGTCGACATGGGTACGAAGGCCGAGCCCATTAACCCCATGTGTTTATAATTGAAGTGTTGAAAAACACTTTGATTATTATTATATTAAATAAATATAGTTATTAATTTCCATGGCTGTGACTCAGTAGCGTATTTGGGCTCCAGCGTTGGTGGCTCCCGTGTTACCTAATTAGGTTTAATTATTTTATTTAGTTTTAAACCATTTCGTTGGTATGGGTGACCATTTTGAATGTTCACTGTTGCCCATGCATTGGGATGGGTGACCGTTCTAAAGATGTGCAGTTTATTCTGCAGTTATTTCGAAAATTTATGTTTTTTTTCGTGAGTATTTTAATTTATTATGTTAGTATATTGCGGATTGTACGTTTTTATGTATATTTTATTTAATTCCTGGGCTTTTTTGAGCTAAAGAAGCTTTATGTAAGTCCAAGAATTCGTGCATAAGGCACGGACCGCCTAGAATTGGTCAGCGACACTCTGTGTCATTTTTCCAGGGATGGGTGACCGCGGTAAATTTCGTCACTTTTTTTCTTAAGTTTTTCGATTATATATAATATTTTTTTGTAAGTATTTTAATTTTACTTAGTTAAATATGATTAAATATACGTTTTAATACAGGTTATAATAATTTCTTAGGCTATTTTGAGCATAAAATGCTTTACTAAGGCCTCGGATTTAGTGTTATGAAACACGGACCGCCTCGAAAATATTGGGACTTTGAAATTTTTTCTATATTTTTGGACTCTGAAAATTTTTCCATTGGTCTTTCAGCGGACCTGGTGGAAATTTGGCGGGTAGTGGTTGGAAACTGTCTCTCTTTTTATAGCTAAACCCTGGGTGGTGGGGGGGTTTTCTGCGCGGACCGAGTTTTTTGCTGTTGTGCCGATTGCAGAAGTCATAGGCTTCGTTGTCGTGTTATGCAGTGCTGGGTGAAATATATAAACACAAAAATTCCTTCAACAAAAAAGAAGAAACCATGAAGATAAACAAAATTTGGATCCCAGCACTGCATAACACGACAACGAAGCCTATGACTTCTGCAATCGGCACAACAGCAAAAAACTCGGTCCGCGCAGAAAACCCCCCCACCACCCAGGGTTTAGCTATAAAAAGAGAGACAGTTTCCAACCACCAGCCAGTCTGCAGCCGACTGTTGAGGAGTTCACAGAAAGCACGCAGTATCTCCTGATGAGGTCTACCGCAGCAGTAGACGAAACGTCGAG
Source organism: Diploptera punctata (assembly GCA_030220185.1). Classification (NCBI taxonomy): domain Eukaryota; kingdom Metazoa; phylum Arthropoda; class Insecta; order Blattodea; family Blaberidae; genus Diploptera; species Diploptera punctata. Next base: position 121,720 of record JASPKZ010007654.1, on the reverse strand, counting down.
TAAGAAGTCAACCAGACCACGGCCTATAAGCCCGGAAGACGAACCAAATATGGATTTCTGAGCTGTTTGGCCGTGGTCTTGAGGTTTGTAGTTCCTAGACGTTTCGCCAGAGACTGCGTCCGGCATTCCCAAAAAATGTGAGAAATGCCTTAAAATGAAGTGAGAAGTTGAGCTCAAAGTAATCTAGAATCAGGATATGTATTAATCATTGCTCAAACAGTATAGCCCTCTTATCACAAAAACCCGCTTACAAACAAGTGAATGCTAAACTAATCTGATGTACTAACTCGCCCTTTTCATCACCCTAACTTACCCACTAATGTAGGTAGACTTTTGGGATAGAATCCCCTTATATTTGAGTAAACATGTTGGTAATTGTCTATGGCTGGAACATGTTACCACATTGACCAACACGATGCTAGCAGTCACTTATTCTCTGATCGAATATTCAGAGGTGGCACGATGGCATAGAATAACCCTTATTCCTAAGTCCTTTTATATGCCGTAAAACTCAGGTGCGAGATACTTACCTTTGCTTTTTCCCCCAGAAATGGGATTTTACACCCTTAAGGGGGGGTGATGGGCGAAATTTATATTTTCTACATTTTTTGAGCTAGAGATTTGATTTTTTGTACAAACATCCAATGCATGATACAGAATGATGTGTTTAAGTTTCATTATTGTGAGACATTTAATTTATGACTTGTTAAATATTACATTAAAAAAATTGCGTGTATTATAATTAAATGGGTTCCACAATTTTTTAGAAAAATGTCTGATTTTTTTACAAGATCCTTCAAATATTTAGAAAAACATCATGCATTAGAATTCTTATAATGTGAATAGAAAGGGAGAAAAAAATAATGTTTTACCGCATGCGTGGAATTACAAAAAAATTAATAATTGCATTCATTTTATTTTTTATTTCTTAAAATACTACTTCAATCATGAGACCCATGCACTACTTTATTACTCATTACTTTTAGGGCAAGCAGTGAAAATTTGAACATTCTAGGATAAAATTTGTGAATTCCATTCAATTTTGAATGTACAAAAATGCAGTGAAAATGAAAGTTGAAAGATTTGCATGCAGGTTAAATACAAAATGTAACATACAGGCCTAATAAGCACTTTAGAGCACTCAGAAGCGTCATAGGCCTTTGAAACGTTGCCTACATATACAGTAGAATACAGGCTTTTTTAGTACAAAAAAACAAAAGATGCCAAATTTGATCTCAAATGGTCAATTTTTCACCCATCACCCCCCTTAAAAATCTATCGACTCCGGCCGGATTTGAGTCTGAAATCTCGGAACAATAAGCTTATAGCTAAATTCAGTTAAAAATAAAGTCAAGGTAACGGATTATGTCATGCTAACTACATGAGTCCTTTCGTACTCTGGTCGCTGTAAGAAATATCTATTCAATCGACATTGGGTCCTCGTAGCTATTGTGGGATTGATACCTCTCTCTCTCTCTCTCTCTCTCTCTCTCTCTCTCTCTCTCTCTCTCTCTCTCTCTCTCTCTCTCTCTCTCTCTCTCTGCCCGAATTTATAACTTACCCCATTGTATTTCAATCATCCCCTACGCATCACAGGTTTTACAGAGACCTGACATACCTGGCGAGAATTATTAATTTTGAATGGCATACCTATTTTTGACCATATTAGGCATGAAGGTTCTTTTCGGATGAGTGATCAGTTCAATACTGGGCCACCTTCCACACAACACAAACATTTAAGGGAACATATACGGTATATATATCACTCGTACATTCCAAGGAGCAAGTCCTCCGGGAGGGACTTTAAGCCGTGGGTCCCGAGTCTGAAGATTTTCAGGCTCATAAAAAATCCTTAAGCCCGAATGAAAAGGCCTCTAAGCAAAATTTACCGGATTTTCCCGTCCTAGTACTACCTTGGTTTCCTAGATGTCAGTATGAGACGGACCGCTGACCACGGACCACTCAAGTGACATCTATACGAAAACAAGTGTAACTAAATTAGTATGGTTCAAATTCTTCCCTGTAGGGGGAGAGCGCCTAAATCTCTGTTAAGGGAAACATGGGCTTACAAGAAGATACATTCGTGCTGAAAACCCGATATAGGCGATAAATATGTTGAGATAAATTCCGGGTAGTGTTTGGACCTTCAAGTTTCATTATATTTGTCTTAAACGTGAAGAATAACCCGGAAAGGAAACCCATCCAAAAAACATTATCGTCATCGCGTATCGAACTTGAACTTACGTGCACCATGCAAATACTTTTTTCCCTAGAACACAATAGTGAATACATGTATTATTTATTTACTTTGTAAGGAATAAATTTACATTAAAGTTGATACATTTTGCAAAAGTACAACATAAATGAAAATAGTTCAAAATCAGGAAGCTCTAAATGCTATATGTGCAATTTTCTACAGTAAAAAAAAAAAGTGTAGTTATAAAAGTATTTTTCAAGGTATTCTTACATATTATGTTTCCGGCAGCTACCCAACAAACAAAATTTACTCATGGTAATTGAGATTTTCAGAAGATCAGCTAAAAAATCCTGGCTAGAGAAAATTAAGAATAAAACCATAAAATAATTCCATGCGAGTCAATAACAATTTTTAACTGTTACACTTTAAATATTGTTGAACATAAATAGATGTTAGTTCAGATATGTTAAGAGACTTTCGGAAGGAATATTTGTTAAATTAATAATGGGTTTGATATCTGCCAAAAAAAACCCTGGTTACTACAATCTAATTCAACCCAGGAAGTTACTACAGACCTTATGGGCTACGCCAGTGTCCCCCTACGTACAGAGGGTAGATGTTGCCAAACTCATAATAACGGTATTTGTTTGTTTAGGGAGAGGAGGAGGGGCAAGGCTAGCAGTACTTTTTCCAAATCTATGTACAATACTATTGTAGTATGAGCTAAAAGTAATACTCTTCTAAAGAAATCCTCCCAGCCGGATTTGAGCCAACGACCTATGGATTACTAAAATTATATACTACTACAGTTCACCGCTCTACCAACTGAGCTCTTACAACGATTGACTAAAAAGTCGACAAGTCCGCAACATATTATACCAGTTTTCATTTTTTTTTATTTTCTGATGATTCTTGCCAGGGTTTTAGAAAGAAAAAAATGAAATTATTGTATTGTCACGGGTCCTTTACAAGTATACAAAGTTTCAAGTCGATCCAATGTTTCTAAGTGGGTGACAATCGTGTTCAAAGATTCCGCTACATAGATACAAAGACACTTTTTTGATTTTCTGATAATTCTGGCCAGGATTTTAGAAAAATATGAAAATATTGTATTGTCACGAGTCCTTTACAAGTATACAAAGTTTCAAGTCGATCCAATGATTTTAAGTGGGTGAAAATCGCGTTGAAAGATTCCGTCACATAGATAGATACAGATCAAGATAATATAAAGCGAGTAATAAAGATGTATGGTCTCCGATGACTCTTTACTGAGTAAATTCATAACATTTTACAGTACCTACTCTGGTAATGATTAGTTGTTGTTTTTATTTTTCTTTGTTTTCGATCTGTGAAGTAAGTCACGGGGGATCATGGGTTACTAGTATCAAAACATTTAGCCAACATTTCTGAACAACCTGCGAAAGTTTGTCGGTGGAGTTCTATTTCATTCAGCGTGTGTGTGCATGCATGTGACAGGTCGCAACTTAGTTGGTTAAGGCAAATCACTATAAGCCGGAAGATCCGGTGTTAGATTCTCGACTATTTTTAAACTGATCTAAACCATCAAACCCTGGGGATCGTTTCAGTCTCAAACGGAAATAAATAGCTTAGCGCAGGAAAACTGAAAGCCTGGCTGACGTTTAGAGTCTTAAGGATTATTTTAGTTATAAAACTTTTTTATATCATGTTTTTATACTGTTGTACAGAACTACAATAATTCATGCCACAATCTTCGTTACTTCATTAAATTTCTAAGCTTTTCGAAGTCTTGGCTTCATCATCAGGAATCTTCTTTATATTGAATTATTTATCAATTTTGTATAGGGGGCTTTGGTTGTTAGGCGTATTTTCATTTAATAAATGTTTATTCTCTGCCTCCTTGACGATTTCTATTTCTTCCAAAATATTAATTTTGTGTTTGCTGTTTTCTTTATGTATTACTGTCGTCAATGTTTCATCTATTTTGCCAAATTGATGGTTGATTCTTTAAATGTGTTCAAATGTACATTTCGGCAAAATAGACGAAACACTGAAAATAATACATAAAAGAAACAGCAAACAAAAAAATATTATTTTGGAAGAAATGGAAATCGTCAAGGAGGCAGAGAATATAAACTTATTGAATGAAAGTACGCCTAGCAAACAAAGCCCCCTACATAAAATTTATAAATAAATGCAATATCAAGAAGATTCCTGATGATGAAGTCGATACTTCGAAAAGCTTAGAAATGTAATGATATAACGAAGATTGTGACATGAATTAACACTTGGAACAAAAAATAAACTTTTTTTTTCAGAAAAAAAAAATGTGATTCTGAAAGTATTGTTTCTCCTGAATTCAAATATGATATCGGGTTTTCTCCATCATGCATGGTTTTTGAGAGAACAGGCATTTATAATTTCAAACACTTTAATATTTCTACATTCGTAAAATAATATTCGAACATTCGGACTCACCTAGAAAGTAAGAAATGGCGATTTTCTGCTATATTTTGTATGTGGAGCATCCCTCTTGATGGTCCAACAATAATCAGCCAGTATATTAGGATTACATTTGCCTTGGTCTCTCTTTTCCATAGCTGAAATCTCCTGATGAAAGTGTTCCCCGTGCTCATCGCTCACTGCGCCAAGATTTTCCAGGAAGAAATCTAGGTTTATTAAAAAATTAATTATTTAAATCCATTATTAATTGAAATTGAAATAAAAAAACTGTGGGTGATGGAAAAATTCTGAATACATATTTGAAAACACGATAAAAACGGCATTAAGTACAACAATTAGTATTCATGAGTCAAAAATTATGTTGACCAGTGTTATTATAGTTGAGAACGACGGTGTAAAAATATATAAAAATATTTATAATTAAAATAATTGTAACCTCAACGGTATGAACATAAAAAAATGAATATTAAAAGTATAGACCCTTAAGGATTCGTCCTTCACATCATCTTTAAATTCAAGGATCCACCAATATTTATTGTAACTCCCCCCCCTTCGATTTTGTTTCTGATTCTGTTTCACTATTCCTGCACTTCAACCTGCTAACAGCAGCCCTTTCTTCAGTGCTGCAGCTGTGGTGGACACTCATGTGAAATACTATCCCTGCACTTCAACCTGCTAACAGCAGCCCTTTCTTCAGTGCTGCAGCTGTGGTGGACACTCATGTGAAATACTATCCCTGCACTTCAACCTGCTAACAGCAGCCCTTTCTTCAGTGCTGCAGCTGTGGTGGACACTCATGTGAAATACTATCCCTGCACTTCAACCTGCTAAACAGCAGCCCTTTCTTCAGTGCTGCAGCTGTGGTGGACACTCATGTGAAATACTATCCCTGCACTTCAACCTGCTAACAGCAGCCCTTTCTTCAGTGCTGCAGCTGTGGTGGACACTCATGTGAAATACTATCCCTGCACTTCAACCTGCTAACAGCAGCCCTTTCTTCAGTGCTGCAGCTGTGGTGGACACTCATGTGAAATACTATCCCTGCACTTCAACCTGCTAACAGCAGCCCTTTCTTCAGTGCTGCAGCTGTGGTGGACACTCATGTGAAATACTATCCCTGCACTTCAACCTGCTAACAGCAGCCCTTTCTTCAGTGCTGCAGCTGTGGTGGACACTCATGTGAAATACTATCCCTGCACTTCAACCTGCTAACAGCAGCCCTTTCTTCAGTGCTGCAGCTGTGGTGGACACTCATGTGAAATAGCTTATCGGGTAAGATGGGATGCTTTCGATCAGTTCTATAACACTCTCTTCACTTTGTGACCACTCCCCCTGTGACGTTGCACAAGCTTTCAGTTATCTTGGCTCAATGTACCAGGCTATGTTCTAGTGTTTTATTTACTTATTTTACCTTAACGAGTTAAGACCGTAAGGTCTTCTCTTCCACTTCCCACTTCAATAGAAATTATGAATTGCCTACAACTTGATTAATAATAGGCCTACGTAATAATCATAGGTTTCACAATATACATTTGACAAGGAAATAAAAAAAAATAAAATAATAATCCACCCATAGTAATTCTGCCGGAGGACAGGTCTTTCACTGCAATCATAGCATTTTCATGCTATGCTTAGCAGCTTTACTAGGGAATTATAGGTGTGGTAGCTTCCCGTTGCTTTCCACACCAGTGATGGATGATAATGATAAGGATGATGATAATGATAAGGATGATCATGCTGGCCGGATGATTTTCGGGGACCGTTGGCCTAAACTTACTGACATTTGTCTTACAGGCGAGGAAAAACCCCGAAAAAACACCACTCAGGAGCCTGTCCCGACCGGGAATCGAACCTGGACCCGCTTCGTGACAAGGCAGCACGCTACCTCGAGATCACAGCGGTGGACAAAATAATAATAATAGTAATAATAACAATAATAACCTATAATTTGATTAAGTAATGGTTTGGTAAATAATATATAAAATATAAGAAATAGAATAAGAAACGTATACCTGTAACACGATAACATATTTTATTGTCTAAGGAAATAATTACTGAACTTTTTTAAACTTTTTTTTAATCGGGCAATCATTGATAAACGAGGGTAGGGAATTCCAGAGTCGGGTGACTCAATCAAGGTGATGAGGTGGACAAAGTGTTGTATAAGTACCAGGGGCAATGTATCTTTCGCCTGTCTTCCAATCGGAGCCAAGACATTTCAAATGCTGGAGGTCTGTGATTAGAGGTTGCTTCTAGGAGTTAAGCCGACCGTTACGCAGAGCATGATATCTCATGCCGGATATGTAGAAAGATGAAAATCATAACCTCCTTCTACTCCAAAAGGCATCCTAAGGTCTGTAGGCCTAAAATAGGTTAACTTTATATATACAAGTACATTATATGTTGGGATCTCAATTTCAACTAAGATGGGCATTGATGCAGTATATTTTGATCTTCTAGCATGTCCAGTTTGGAAAACACGTATCCTTTACAATGGCAGAATGTGAAGAGAGTCATGTGTGTTAAATCCTGGCAAACAGCGGCTGATGAAATCCTATTACTATTGATTTATACTCAACATTGATGGCTGAGCTTTTCATATTTCAGATTATACCTCTGTATTAGTGTGAATGATACTATACATCCCGCCCCACTAATATTTCATTTCATTACGGTACGTACTCATCCACCTACGTACTCATCATTTCCATTATCATTGACATTATAATCCGAGGCGGGTCCTTATTTCCTCCATCAATTATCTCCAACTTTCTCTTTTCTAGTCTTCTGTCATCCAATCCTTGCTCTCTACATTTTTCAGGTTAACCCTTAAATTAAAAAACGTATCTTAATGGATACATTGATTTAATTTATTTAATATTGTTTATAGACCAATAGAAAAACAAACGAGTAAAAAAAAGTCCTTAAATTTATGTTGAATTATGCAATAATGTATAATAATAACTTACAGTTTTATATGAAATTATTTTCCTTGCGGTCCGGAACATTTAAATAACTGGCACGACAAAATATAGTATTGGCAATTGGATTAAGAAAAAGTAGTTTTAATGGTTGGGTAACCTGACTTGCTAACTAATGTGTTTGTATCGAGCAGCCTGATTTTGCATATGCAACATCCATGCTATGTGCTAGGATTTGAAGTTAACAGGCATCATGCCTTCGCTTAGAGTTAGGGGGCTTATTCGAATCCCCCATGAGGCAATAAATTATTTCATGGAATTTCTGTCATTGTATGGGACAGGTTCTAACCCAGGATCGTTGAGAATTTAAATAAGTACAATATATACCGACTCTAATATAAAAAAATCTGGTTATAATGGATTGGTCACCAGACACGCTAACCACTATATTGGATAAAAGAACATCCAGCTCTATGATTGACACAAATAGATGTTTAGAATGCAGCTGGTTGGTATCATTGTAAAAGTATTAATTTCACTCGTATATTAGTCTACATTAAAAATTATATAATCACCACAGAAAATCCAATACCCTCCCTCAAGATAACAGGTGTTGCCGCACACTTAAACAGTTACTTGTTAAATAATTCATTTTTATCGAGAACTAAATATATTCTATGCCATTATTTTTGTTTCATTTTTTATCTTTTACATTTTATATTTAATTCATTAGTTCTAAATAAAAATATAATAATAATAATAATAATAATAATAATAATAATAATAATAATGCTTTATTTATTCTGGCAGAGTTAAGGCCATAAGGCCTTCTCTTCCACTCAACCAGCACAAATACAAATAAATATTTGACAAATATAGATATACACTATACTAATTATAAACAGTTAAATATACATTAAATGTAGCAATGTAAATTTCATGTACAAACAACATTTTATAGGATAATAACAATAATACTTACAATAATAATATAATAACAATAATTAATAATAATAATAATAATAAAATAATAATAATAAATAATAATAATAATAATGTTGAGTGATTCCGGGTTATGTGGCCGTGGTCCATAGTTGGTGATGATACCAGACGTAGAAATGGATAAATCAGCTGTAGCAGAACATGCCATTACGAATGGACACCAGATTCTATTCGACGATACACAAGTTTTAGCCACAACTTCCTACTATTTCCCTAGATTATACCGAGAGGCTATAGAAATACACAAGCATAAGGGAAATATTAACAGAAAAGAAGAAGGTATCAAACTGTCTAAGGCCTGGTTTCATACACTAGAAAATAAATGCATTAACACCAGTGACAACAAGGAGCAAGAGCCACGCTCACTCACCCTGCACCCCCACTAATACAACGTCCTCTACGTCCACAGCGCTCATTCTAAGTAGATCTTCCGACCAGGAAACACGCATAGAAGCACTCGCCACTGAAGATGCCCTCCGCAGTTGAGGGCGAAACGTCTGGTATCAACACCAACTATGGACCACGGCCACATAACCCGGAATCACTCAACATTATGATTACCGGCCGTGAAAGCTGCATTCAACTAATAATAATAATAATGCGTGTATTATGCATTGCAGAGACTCTTGATGTCCCAACTCCTTTCAAAAAACGTTAAACTGAAAATATATAAAACTATTATTCTACCAGTTATATTATATGGGTGTGAAACATGGACTCTTACATTAAGGGAGGAAAGGAGATTACAAGTATTTGAGAATAAAGTACTTAGGAAAATTTTTGGACCAAAGAGAGAACAACAGACAGGTGAATGGAGAAGACTTACATAACAATGAACTACATGGTCTTTATAGGAAGCCAGGTATAATAAGAACAGTTTAAGTCTCGTAGACTGCGATGGGCAGGTCATATTGCACGTATGGGGAATGAAAGACTTGCATGGAAGCTTCTTGTAGGAAAGCCAGAGGGAAAACGCCCAGTTGGTAGACCAAGAATGAGGTGGGAGATTAACATTAATTATGATTTGAGGAAAGTAGATTATACAGGGAATGATTGGAAAGCATTAGCTCAGGATAGGGATGTATGGAGAGCTTATGTCCGCGCGGCCATGAACCTATGAGTTCGATAGTGCCAGTGAGTAAGTAAGTATAGTAATAATAATAATAATAATAATAATAATAATAATAATAATAATAATATAAATATGATAAATTATACGAGAAACACCAATTAATATACCTTTACACTGGGTAATAATGAAGTCGCGGTTAGAGCAAATATAAATTTAGATTTCTTTAAAAAGATGCCAATGTTCCAGCAGCCCCTTATTTCTTGTGATAGGGAATTCCAGTTGCGAGAAGTGAAGATGGTATATGACACGGAGTGATGTGATGTCTTATGTTGCGGTATATTAAGGAAGAGACTATGTTGTGATCTTGTGTTTAAGTTATGGTTTGAGGATAGATACTGGAAACGGGATGATACATAATTGGGAATAGAGGTATGTAGGATCTTAAATAAGAGAATTAGACAGTGCGATTTTCTTCTCTCTTTTAGATGTAGCCATGACAATTCTTGGAATAATGGAGAAATGTGATGGTATTTTCGAACATTAAATATGAATCTGATACATATATTATGGACACGCTGCAGTTTGTCCGACAATCCGTCACTTATGCCAGTTAGTAGAACGTCACAGTAGTCAAAATGCGGCATCACTAAGGTTTGGATTAAAATTATTTTAAGAGCTGTAGGAATAACATTTTTGAGACGCTTTAGGGAATTCCTTATGGAGAAGATCTGTTTAGATGATATACTGTAAATCATAAATATATTGTACGTGTATGTATATATATATATATATATATGTACATTGTAATAATTTTGTTTATTATAATTTAGATGTCCACCGCTGTGGTCTCGAGGTAGCGAGCTGCCTTTTCACGCAGCGGACCCGGGTTCGATCCCCGGTCGGGGCAGTTTTTCTGGGTGAGGTTTTTATCGGGGTTTTTCCTCACCTGTAAGACAAATGTCAGGAAAACTTTAAGGCCCAAACGGTCCCCGAAATCATATGGCCATCATCATCATCATTCTTATCATTATCGTCATCATCATCACCATCCTTCACCGGTGTGGAAAGCAACGGGAAGCTACCACACCTACAATTCCCTAGTAAAGCTGTAAGCATAGCATGAAAATGCTATGATTGCAGTGAAGGACATGCCTTCGGGCAGAATTACTATGGATGGATAATTTAGATGTAAGAATAATTTTGGCATTATTTTTCTCTAACCTGGTTCAGAGGTAGAAAAGGCCTTTAGGCATTAACTTTGGCAGATAAAATAAAATTATTGTTATAATAATAATAATAATAATAATTATTATTATTATTATTAGTATTACTATTATTATTGTTATTAAGGACCTTCTAGCATGACGCGTCAGGGAACGGTGTTTGGTTTAGTTTATTATGTGTGTGTGTATATATCGTGCATTTTCTGTATCCGTTCGTATTGCATGACTTGTCTATCAACCTCTTCATTCTAATGAAGTTAAATATATCCCCTTCAGGCAGCTTATATAGCTCGCTGTTAAATCTGTCCTTCCATATTCCGTTCTCAGAAATAGGACCAGCTGTTCCTTGAAAAAGAAATCCAAATATCTTAATCTTTTATTTGGATACTACATTTGATGAATGGTTAGGCAACATAAGTTAGTATCATTGAACGCGTTCGCTTATACGATAGCGTTTGAGACTCGCATTGGGAGGTTTTGAATTCAAATCCCGATATCAACCAACTAATTGAAATGCTTTTACCATAACACATTTGATCAATAATCGTGTCGTAATAAATTAAAATTAATAACAGTTACATTTGTATAAAACACGTGCATACAGAGAATAATAGAATAATACAGCAATATTTTTATATTGGCCCTAACTAAATATCAAAAGTTGTCATGGCGAAATATATTACAGTGTCTAAAATTAAATTTTAAAAGAAAAAATCATTTCTACTTACAATGCATATATATATATATACCCTCAACTTGTGTTCAACTTAGGGTCGAGGGATTAGATGAGATGAAACCCCTTATATAGAGGTCTGTGAAGGACAAGGGTGGCAAATTTATAAATATTCCTTTGACGTAGTTAGTAAATTTATAAAAATGTATTACGGATCCGCAGACTGATTACATAAAGTTTTATTTATGGGGGGCGACTACGCCTGACGCACCATCACAGGGGCAGATGAACAAAATGAATGAAAATGGATGATGAATATGGATAAATGGTGGGATGAAATCGTGGCAGGGGAAAACGGGAGAAATCCCGATAAAAACCTACCCAAGCTCCGTTTCGTCCACCACGAAAGCTACATGGAGTGACCGAGACTCCATCTTGGGAACCCAGTGGTGAGAGGCGAGTGTCTAACCGCTTACACCACGGCTACTTACAGTAAGCAGTATAACTATATCCTGCTTTAATTAGGATAATGAAATGTAGGACTAAATCTTTCACTTTTCTACGTTTAACACTCAGTTTGTATGTGCTCCAAATTTATAAATACTCCTTTGGTACAGTGTATATGTTTATATAATTTATAGTGGATCCACCTGAACAACCCGAGCTTACCAAGACATAACCTGCCAGGAGAGAATTTGTAACTGGTTGATATAAATATTTTTTTCTGAGCACATGTGGTTGTGGAGGACTTCTGGATGAGTGATCAGCTCACTGCCAAGACAACATTATTTTAAAATAACGCACTACTATTCACATGATATGAAGGCGAAACTGCTTTAAGTGTTTATGGTAACCAGAAAGAGTTCGGGCACTTTTGTAGTCTTATAAAGTTTCTTGACATTTGCCTTAGACTGAAAGTGAAGAAAAAATATACCCATCTGGTAATTCTGCCCGAGGGCAGGTCTTTAACTGCAATCATAGCAATCAATCATGCTACTCTTTGCAGCTTTACTAGGGAATTATAGGTGTGGTAGCTTCCCGTTGCTTTCCACACCGGTGAAGGTTGATGATAATGATAAGGATGATGATGGCCGGATGATTTTCGGGGACCGTTGTGCCCTAAGCTTCCTGACATTTGTCTTAGAGGAGCCTGTTCCGGCCGGGAATCGAATCCGGGCCCGCTGCGTCACAAAGCAGCACGCTACCTCGAGACCACAGCGGTGGACAAAAAATATATATGAAAGGAAATTCCCCAAGAAAACTAGTTCCGACTAAGGATCGAACTCCGATATCGGCTGCGTAACGATATTAACTAGTTCACAGAACAGTTCATAAAAAAAGAGGGGAGAGAGACAGAGAGTTCATTAAAAGCATATGTAGTGAAACTCGACTCTAATTAAACGGAAACATTGCTTAGAGTATTTTAATGCAAGATGGTTTTCGTTGAATAACTTTAACACAATTCAAGTAAATTCCTGGTGGAGATTTAGATACTGAAGATGTAGTATTATTGAGCGATAGCGAAGAGATACTAAGGACCAATACGCCCACTCAATTGAGTAACACTAAGAAATTGAGATTGAAATTAAACACCAATAAAACTAAATATGTGTTCACACATAGAAATGCGTTATTAGAATGGAAATGAACAGCTAATAACAATTGAGGAAAAATTTCAAGAAGTGGCCGATTTCAAATATCTAGGAACAATACAAAAATAAGAATGGGATACTTCCTTACTCACTGGCACTATCGAACCCGTACGTTCATGGCCGCGCGGACATAAGCTCTCCATACATCCCTATCCTCAGCTAATGCTTTCCAATCATTCCCTGCATAATCTACTTCCCTCAAATCATAGTTAATGTTATTCTCCCACCTCATTCTTGGTCTACCAACTGGTCGTTTTCCCTCTGGCTTTCCTACAAGAAGCTTCCATGCAAGTCTTTCATTCCCCATACGTGCAACATGTCCTGCCCATCGCAGTCTACGAGACTTAACTGTTCTTATTACATCTGGCTTCCTGTAAAGACCATGTAGTTCATTGTTATGAAGTCTTCTCCATTCACCTGTCTGTTCATCTCTCTTTGGTCCAAAATTTTTCCTAAGTACTTTATTCTCAAATACTTGTAATCTCCTTTCCTCTCTTAAAGTAAGAGTCCATGTTTCACACCCATATAATATAACTGGTAGAATAATAGTTATATATATTTTCAGCTTAACGTTTTTTGAAAGGAGTTGGGACATCAAGAGTCTCTGCAATGCATAATAGCACGCATTTCCATAATTGAGCCTGAACAGCTAACGACAATGAGGGAAATTTTGAAGAAGTGGCTAATTTCAAATATCTAGGAACAATAATTTCAAACAGGAATGGGATGCATAAATAAATTAAACGTAGACTCTATTCTGGAAATGCATGCTATTATGCATTATAGGGACTCTTGTTATCCCACCTCCTTTCAAAAGAGTGTTTGAGAATAAAGTCCTTAGGAAAATTTTTGGGCCAAAAAGAAATGAACAGTCAGGCGAGTGGAGAAAACCACATAATAGTGAGCTACATGATATGTATAGGAAGCCAGATATAATACGAACAGTTAAGTGTCGTAGAAAGCGATGAGCTGGACACATGGCTCGAATGGGAAATGAAAGACGTGCATGGAAGCTTCTTGTAGGAAAACCAAGGGGAAAATGTCTAGTTGCTAGACGGAGAATGAGGTGTGTGAATAACATTAACTATGATTTGAGGGAAGTATATTATACAGGGAACGTTTGGAAAACATTAGCTCAGAATAAGGATGTATGGATAGCTTATGTTTGCGCGGCCATGAACCTACGGGTTCGATAGAGCCAGTGAATTAGATAGTAGGTTAGTTAGATTTAGGTACAGCCATAAGATTTCAGACCTAATATTACTACAACTATTACTTCAAGTTTAGTTACAGACTAAGAAATCTCTAGGCTTGCCAGCCGGATGATGGCCTCAATCCACATAGACGTATACGATCATCCAGTCGTTATAGGAGTGAGATGTTATCAGGATATCGGATACAACCATCCATTATAGCTACTTTTCTCAAGCTAGCCATATTTTATGGACCTACACATAAAGAAATATTGTTCAAATGTAGTGACGTATCTTGAAATGAAAATATTTGAAAGGACTGATCATCTAATATATAAAATGAATGTTGGTTTGTTTGTTTCTTTCTTTGCACTTTATGCGCGGCCATACCGTTGATCCGATTGTGATCGGGCTTTTTGCAAAATGTTCGGGAGATTCCCGGGATGAACATAGGCTATAAGAGAGTTGTGATACTCAACTCCTGCACCCTTAAAAATCGCCCTTTGTAGTGGAAAACGTGAAAAAAGTAGCCTTTTGGACATTTATATGGTTTACGCTGCCTAAACCATAACTCTAAAAAAAACCCAAGCGCGACAGGTCTAAAAGGCCCTTGGCAAATACACAAAATGAATGCACACAGATTTGAATATCTCAAAAAGCTCTACAAAAAAGTCCGCGACAGCATATGTTTATCTCTTACGGATAACTCACAATAACCATTTGTGTCTTTCATTGATACCAAGAAGATCGAGGCATGTACTTAGATTCCTGTGCAAGCATAGCAGCACATGGCGGATATTCTTTTACGGTAACTCACGATAACGAATTTTGTCTTTTAGCTCATTTATGCCAAGAAGTTCGAGATAAGTAGATTCCCGGACAACACCGGGTAATCAGTATGGGGAACCTTAAAACAATTACGATATAAATGTTTGCCCTTACTTATTTAACTAAACATAAAACATCAATTTTCGTATTTCAGCTCATTTATGTCAAGAAGATCGGAATAAGTAGATTCCCGGGCAACGCCGGGTAATCAGCTCGGGGTATCTGAAAAATATAAACTTAGTCATTTTTCCTTCCACTTATTTAACTAAACATAAAATCACATTAATTTTAATTTATTTAGGCGTAGCAGCGCACGCCGAGTATTACCTAGTTATTAATAGAATTAATGAGTTTAGATATCAAATAATATTTTGGAAACTGATGAAATTATATAATTTTCAAATATTTTTCTTAGGACTGAAATTAGAAAAAAATACGGTAGAATAGGCTACCTAATACCGTAATGAAGATCAGAAGAAGAAAGTAAAGAAGGGACCAACATTTCGCTCAACAAAACTCAGTTCTATATTCAGGAAGAACGACATAAGCTATTGTGCACAATGAGTTGATATAGTAATTTGAAATTTATGACAAATATAGGCAATGGTATATGGATTTCAAACCTTTAAATGTTCCTCCTGAAAAACTATGTTTTTTGAGTTATGACGATGTTGCAGCAAATGAGCGATTTGATTGTGATACCAAGACGATTATGATGCAGATTATGTGGTAGATGATAGGTACTGCTATTTGTAGCTACTAAAATAGAGTTATTATTAAATAAATTAATAAAAATGTCTACACTAATCACGTTCAAACGTGAGTACTTTAAATATCCTTACCGTAGCTTTAACCCTGTCGTAGTCAATGTTTTTTAGAACATAAAAGTCCTGATAGCAAATATAAAAATTGGTACCTGGTAAGTCAGTCGTCTCCTAAATTTATTTTGAATGGCCTCCATATTGGAATTTCTGGATGAAGTTTAATAATTTAGTTGAGGAGGACGACTGACTTACCAGGTACCAATTTTGTATTTAATAACCTCAACGGTGCTTTAATGTGAATTCTAAAAGTGTTGATAGAAGTCCTACACATGATTTCCTTCATAAGGGAAGCAAAAGTAGAGTCTCGTGTAGCGATTTACATCAGGTAAAATATCTAGTCTGCAATGAAAGGTCTGTGTGCAGAATTATTAAATTATTTCTCTTACAGTTTTGAATTGTGATTCTTATTATCCGGTGTATTAAAGACCATCGTTAAATATATATATATATATATATATATTTTCTTTTTGCATACACGTACCTCCTTCACAGTAGCCTCTGCCCGCTCCTGGAATTTCCTTCCTCAGAATATCAGGGGTTGCCGCACACTTGGCACCTTTAAGTCACGCTTATACAGTTACCTGTTAAGAATTAATTTATCTTTATGTATTTAAATTTATACTATGTCATTAACAATTTTTTCTCATTTTTTTATATATCTTGTACATATTATATATTTAATTCGTTAAATTTAGAGTAAATAAAAATACATTATAAATATTAATTGTATTGTATTTATAACATGTAATCATTATGTATATTGTAATTTAGATGCAAGACTATTTTTTGTTGTTGTATTTTTAAAACCTGGTTGAGTGGCAGACAAGGCCTTGAGGCCTTAACTCTTACTTACTGGAACTATCGAACCCGTAGGTTCATGGCCGCGCAGACATAAGCTCTCCATACACCCCTATCCTGAGCTAATGCTTTCCAATCATTCCCTGTATAATTTACTTCCCTCAAATCATAGTTAATTTTATTCTCCCACCTCATTCTTGGTCTACCAACTGGGCGTTTTCCCTCTGGCTTTCCTACAAGAAGCTTCCATGCAAGTCTTTCATTCCCCATACGTGCAACACGTCCTGCCCATCGCAGTCTACGAGACTTAATTGTTCTTATTATATCTGGCTTCCTATAAAGACCATGTAGTTCATTGTTATGTAAGTCTTCTCCATTCACCTGTCTGTTCATCTCTCTTCGGTCCAAACATTTTCCTAAGTACTTTATTCTCAAATACCCGCAATCTCCTCTCCTCCCTTAAAGTAAGAGTCCATGTTTCGCACCCATATAATTTAAATGGTAGAATAACAGTTTTATATATTTTCAGTTTAAAGTGTTTTGAAAGGAGTAGGGTCATCAAGAGTCTCTGCAACGCATAATAACACGCATTTCCAGAATTGAGCCTATGTTTAATTTCTTTGTGCATCTCATTCCTATTTGTGATTATTGTTCCTAGGTATTTGAATTCAGCCACTTCCTCAAAATTTCCCTCATTTGTCATTAGTCGTCCATTTCCATTACATAATGAATTTCTATGTGTAACCATATATTTAGTTTTATTGATATTTACTTCCAGTCCTAATTTCTTAGTGTTACTCAATAGTGTGTGCGTGTTGGCCTTTCGTATCTCCTCGTATCTATTCACTTTTAACCCTTGCAATTATTCTAATTATAAATTCTTTACAAATCTCTTTTATTAACCAAACCTTTTTAATTAATAATGAAAAAAAAATAAAGATTTTACTATTTCTATCCCTTCTATCTTTAGGATCGGCCAATAATACTACATCACCAGCATAAACTAACAGCTTATTAATACCATTGAGTTGTAAGCCTTCCTCATTCTCTAAAGATTTGATGGCATGCTCTAGTACAAAACTCTGCCAGGTAAAATAAAGCTCTTATTATTACCTGAGTGAGTGACTAACTGCATATGATATATATGTATAATCACAAAATTACAACATCATTTTCATTAGTAATGCCACGAGTGATTTCCAAATTATCGATAAATTTACGACTCACGAAGTGAGGAGTGAATTTATCTAGAGAATTTGGAAATCAAAAGTGGCATTTGTTAGGACTATTTAACGAATAAAATTAAGCTGTTTACTCACAAATCATTATTTAACTATATTTATTTAAAAATATTTATATATTTAATGTAAACGGCGATGTTTGAAAACAAATGAGAAGCGATAGGTACGCTTCATCTGCTTCTTTTGTTTATCACTGCAACCAGATCATACTATTTATTGCCAAAGGAACGCAATATTTTAAGAATGCTCTCTAGTGGAGAAAAAATGAAACACATCAAACTGTATATTAATTCATTTCTGATGTCGTATGATGTAAATATGACAATTATATTTTTCTGGATTCTTACCTGGGAAAAAATACATTTAAGAAAGTGCAAACAGTGGTTTCTTTTTTTGGTGGTATAATCAACTACTACAAATGCTTTTTATATTAACTCCCGCATGCGGCATGTGTTGACATTCATGCACTATATATACAATCTGGTAGCCGTATTTCTCACGGGCTCAGTTACTGCAAAATAATGGTCAGACCTGTCACAGAATATTAAAAAGGAGGAGCTTTCTTTAATATGGTAATTATAACACTAATAAATAGTTTCGTGAAACACGACTCTGATTGGTTGTAAAACAGAAAATCATTGAAACGTGATTGGCCATTGAGTCCCATTTGGGGCATGAGTTAAATAGTCAACATTAATAAAATTCCGTTGAGGTATTAGTCACTAAATTGAAATTATAATATAAAGTTGTTATCAGATAGGGTCAGTAGATGTCGACCTGTCCTGCTACTTCTGCTTATTATGGGACTATTCCTGAAATGCCTAAAGAGAATTAACAATTTACAAAATTGAGGAGATACCAATTTTATATTATAATTCAATTACATCCCCTACATGGTATCTTTACCTTGTCGTGGTGGAGTGGCTTGCGTGCTTAAATCATCCTGAGAGCTATGCCGGCGGTAGCATTGCTGCCGATAGGGTTACCCATGCCGGACTGGTCGAAGGCGATAAGCCAGACGAAAAAAGTACCTTGGTCGAAAGAGTGACGATCTTTCACCGTAAAATTACAACCGTCAACCATGGGTTCAACTGGGGTAAAATTTTCCGGAGGTCAAATAGTCGCCCATTCGGTTCTGCGGGCGGGGACTACTTCAGGGAACCGATGCCAAAGACTCAGGGACATGTTCCTAGAAACATGGAATGTTACGACTTTATACAATACCGGGGCACTAGAGACTCTTACTTTAAGGGAGGAAAGGAGATTACAAGTATTTGAGAATAAAGTACTTAGGGACATTTTTGGACCAAAGAGAGATGAACAGACAGGTGAATGGAGAAGACTTCATAACAATGAACTGCATGGTCTTTATAGGAAGCCAGATATAATAAGAACAGTTAAGTCTCGTAGACTGCGATGGGCAGGACATGTTGCACGTATGGGGAATGAAAAACTTGCATGGAAGCTTCTTGTAGGAAAGCCAGAGGGAAGACGCCCAGTTCGTAGACCAAGGATGAGTTGGGAGAATATCATTAACTATGATTTGAGGCAAGTAGATTATACAGGGAATGATAGGAAAGCATTAGCTCAGGATAGGGATGTATGGAGAGCTTATGTCCGCGCGGCCATGAACCTACGGGTTCGATAGTGCCAGTGAGTAAGTAAGTAATTTCAATTACATTACACTTGAAGAGCAGGTGATTAAAAATTGTTAAAGTCTTAAATAACAGTTGGCATTTTGTTTTCATAACTTCTAACTGATTTAAGAGTTTTAGAAATTTTAAAGGGGGTGTTGTTGGATGTGATGTCCCACGTTGTGGAGACATTTGAAGATATATGATGGTAATAATTTAGATCACTGATATTTGCCACGACATTGACGACTCCCTTCAGGGGAATGGCGGAAAGTTTCTTACATAAACAAATAACGACACTTTATTAACAGTTAACTAAATGTTATTTTATTAAATTTTTCACTTCTGTTTAGATGAATCTTGTAAATGATCAACAATTTAAAAGATTCTGGCTTAACTTAGTAAATTTCACCTATAGAAGATTATTACTTCATATATGTAATGTATGACTATTTCCAACGGTCAATCTTTCACTAACACTTCATTTTCACTTTATGGACTATTTATACTCCATATGAATTAAATTTATACCACAATATTATTTTCCATAACTTTGACACCATTTTGTCAACAAATATCAAGAAATGAACAATAATTCTCTTATTTCTTGATGAGCCATTGTTTAACATGTCTGACTTATTTCAAGTATTGTAGCCATCTTGTTGTTCTGGGAAAAATCCCATTTCATTTCTGTTATAATGAGGAAGTTCTGATTGGTCCAACTGAAAAGGAAGGAGCACTACTGGCTGACTCCTATCAATTCGTCCAATCCCATTTATTTGTTTATAAAAAATATCAATTCAAATATTTAAAGTATTTTTACATATATGAAATCAATTAGAAATACATCTAACTGTATTAACAGTTTATATTGACTAGTTTGAATTTTTTTATATTTGTAAGCCCATGTTTTCCCTTTACAGAGATTTAGGCGCTCTCCCCCTACAGGGAAGAATTTGAACCATACTAATTTAGTTACGTTTGTTTCGTATAGATGTCATTTTTGAGTGGTCCGTGGTCAGCGTTTCGCCTCATACTTGACATCTAGGAAACCAAGGTAGTACTAGGACGGGAAAATTCGGTAAATTTTGTTTAGAGGCCTTTCCATTCATGCTTAAGGATTTTTTACGAGCCTAAAAATCTTCAGACTCGGGACCCACGGTTTAAAGTCCCTCCCGGAGGACTTGCCCCTTGGATTTTTCCGTCCTAAAAATCCATCTACCGGCCGGGTTTGAACCCGCGACCCTCGGGACCAGAGGCAAGGAGCATAACCACTAGTCCACCGCGGCTGATATACTTATAAAAAATTTGAATTCTCTAAATCAATCTTCTTTCCTTTCTTAATAGAAATATAATTATATTTAAATATTAAATAAAAACCCTTATTATTTTTATATGGGGATAAATATGCGGCTTTAATTTCCAATCATGTGTATTAACACTGTACGATTTGTGTTGTTTTGTAAGAGTGGATTTTACTTACAGTTGAATATAACTTAATATTTTCTTCAATATATAATTTAATTATAGTTTGTGATTTTTTTAGTCCATTTTCTCTGTTGATGTTATTTAGCTTCTGTTTCTGCTTCTATTCAGAAAGAGCTGCTGCTTGTTTCTCGAGCTTTCTGATTCTCTTGAATTGAGTTACACACATGAATGAGTGGAGTGTTTTCAGAATCCTTTCAGAATTATATAATTCTAGTATCGTGACTGCTTCGCCTAGTCTACACACGTATCAGTAGCATCAGAAGACAGTCTCCAGAAATTAGTATATGAGCTAGAAAACATAACATTAAATTATAACCTAGTTATATCTTTTATAAAAATAAAAGCCTCAGATTTTCAGGGGAAAACAAAAGAAATATATAACATTAAAATTATCAATAAACGATGGAGTAAATTAAACAAATCAATATTTTATTTGTTGGATTGGTGACACATGAGAAATTGCAAAATGTTAATCAAATATGTAGTACAGTTTACAAGGACTCTCCTGAATAAAATATAATAATATAGTAATTTAAAATTTTTACGAAATATTAGTTCAATCCGATTGATATATATTTGAGTTTTAGAATTGCATCTCAGGTGGCTTGCTAGGCCGCCGGTCTGAGTTGGGTTTGTTTTTGGGATTTTCTTTTACCTAGACAAGTTGCCTTCCTGGGCCATAGAGTCTTGTCTACCCTCCTAATATATTTAGGTTGCTAGGAATCCTAGATCAGCTGACTTCGGTTCGACTTCGAGCCTCTTCTGCCCGTTGTGGATTGCTCTTCGCTTCCCCTAGCCTCTTACTAGCCTGTAACCTTCGTTCACATGCTTAATCGTCTGGTTCATTGGGTACTGAGCCCCCCCCCCGCCACGACGAATATTTAAACACAGACAGTAAAGTAAAAGTTCATAAAACACGTGTACGGCCAATAATGACATAAGTTTCGGATACAAGAGCAGATACTAGTCAAGCGAAACAACTCATGGTAACAGCAAAAATGAATACTTCAAGAGCCATAATGAACAAAACAAGATGTGGCAGAGTTACGAGTAGAAATTAGGATTTTAGGGAGGAATATAATATCCTAGATGTTGAGACATTTATTACAACAAGGAAAAGGGAATGGAATGTCCACGTGGACAGAGCTGACGATTCGGGGCTTAATAAAGCAGCGAAGAACCTACGTCCTAGAGGAAAAAGAGAAGTGAGCAGACCCCTCAAGAGTTGGAATGAGATGTAATCATCATTGACATAGTGTGCGTAAATAAACAGGCTTATGCCTTGAGAAAAGAAGAAGAAGAAATATTAGGCCTATAAGTTTTATCTTTTATTTCATTCAGAAAAAATTCAAAATATAAATATCAGAAGTAGGAACAGTCGCTAGATACAGAAAAGTAGACAAACATTTTTATCAATGCCATCACATTGTCATTACGACATGTCTAGTGTCCTCTCCTGGAGGTAGCTACTTGTAATCCACTTCTGAGATAGGAGCGCCTGGAAGGCGGGGTTACGCTGCCCAGATGATACATGAAGGACGGTAATGATGCGACAGGAGAAGCCTTAATTCTAAACTTAATCTAAATTATGAGAATATGATAGTGATGTTAATGATGGCCCGATGATGCTTGGGAACCGTTTGGGCCTTAACGTTTCCTGACATTTGTCCCACAAATGAGTGAAAACCCCGAAAAAAATATGATAATATTCCTCAACAAATGTTATGGGAAACTTTAGACAATTCAAAACATTACCAAAAGATTAATAGAAGCCATAAATGCATTATACAAAGGATCAATTTCGAAAATAAAAGTTGAAAATCACATAACAGAGGGATTTACTATTATAAAAAGTCTAAGGGAGGGTTGCAGTTTATCTCCAACCCTAATCAGAATTATATGGAAAGAGTACTAAAAGACTAGGTCCCATGCCTCCGCCTCTTGGGATACCTCGGTCAAAAGACCATACTCCCAAGTCCCAGACTTGTCCTCCCTATCTATTTCGCGTCCATATTCAAGAGTTCTCGGCCTAAAACCAACACCTCTAGGGAGAAGATGTTGGAGTCGCAACTTCGGGAATTCCTGAGCTACATAGTACGCCAGGTCGCTCATTCCTGACGACTCCACAGTTGGTCCACGGGCTCCTCGAGCCTAGCCGGGAGGACTGCTGTCGCAGATCCACCGACCGTCCCCCTGTTCTACCTCCAGGGACGCATCCTGCAGCCGTTGTGAGACCGGCTAGGGCTCGTCCTCAAGCCCCACAGTGTGAGACTTTAGTACAACCAGGTGCTCATCTCTTGGTGACTCCATAGTTTGTCCACGAGCCCGTAGGCTTAGCCGGGAACCAGCACAGTTGCTCCCCTCTACACTGGTCCGAGCCGTGCCCTGGTGTGCCCCCAGGGACGTGTCCTGTTGCAGTTGTGGTCCAGCACGGAGCTCGCAAGCTCCAACAGGTGAGCAATAGTACGACAAGGCGCTCAACTCCTGCCGACCCCACTAATGGTTCACAAGTCCCTTGGACTTAGCCGGGAGGACTGTCTAGCAGATCCACTGACCTTTCCCCCAGTGCACCACCTGGGGACGTGTTTTGTTGCTGAAGTGGGTCCAGCCTGAGCATTAGTACGTCAGGTCGCTCAACTCCTGACGAACCTCACAGATTGTCCTTGAGTCACTCGGTCCCGGAGTCGGCGCTAATCCCACACCCAAAAGACCGTGCTTCCTCCTTTTCCGAGCTTACTGACCTGGTGGTAATTCCCAGCATTACGCCCGGTATTGTCCCAACCAGCCCGTTCGCAAGACTAGGCCTAGTCGTGCAGTTGCTGTGAGTCCAGCCCACTGAGCAATGTAGGCATCCAGGGTGCTCATCGCCCATGGTGCCCCCACAGAGGTCCTCGGGTTTATTGAACCAAGAGAAAGGAGCTTCTGATCTGCAGTCTCCCACCACTTCGCCATGGCGGCCGCTGATCCCGCTGTGGGCCAGGATATGTGAGCTTCGACAACAGGTCGCTCATCTTCCCCCTGTTGACCCCACTTATGGTCCGCGAGTCCATCGGACTTGGAAGGGAGGACTGACTAGCAGATCCACCGACCTTTTTCCCCACTACGCCACCGAGGGGACGCGATTAGCTGCTTAAGTGGGCGCAGCACGAGCTATGTAGTAAGTCAGATCGCTCGAATCCTGACGACCTCACAAATGGCCCGCGAGTCCGGTCTGGACCTAGCCGGGAGGAGGTGCAAACCAAACCACCGACCGTTCCCCTACCCGCCACCGGGGACGCGACCTTTTGCTGTTGTGAGCACAGCTGGGGCCCGACAACGGGACCCCCAGGGAGTACTAAGAGACTGGAGGAAAAAACGTCAAAAATGGGCATACCAATCCAAAATACACATGTATATTCACTAAATTTTGCAGACGACCAGTTATTAATAGCGCAAGACCACGATGACATAGAATATGTGGCAAAAAAACTAAAAGAAGAATATGAAAAATGAGGACTTTATATAAATATAGAGAAAACTAAATATCTGTGTACTGGAGAAGAAATGGAAAATATAAATTTGAACAATGGAAAAGAACTAAAACCTAGTATTTGAATGCACTTACTTAGGAACAAAATTAGACCATTCAGGCGATAACACAGTGGAAATTAAAAATAGAATCGCACAAACAAAACAAGCAATAAATGCTTTAAACTCTGTTTAGAGGAGCAAAAATATTACAAAAAATAAAAAATTACAAATATATCAAACCATAATTCAGAGCATTTTAACTTATGGTGCTGAAGTCTGGCAAATTCCTACCAGGGAAATAAGAATACTTTTAAGTACAGAAATGGATGTTTTAAGAAAATCGGCTGGAAAATATAGAATGTATAAAATACAAAATAAAGAAATAAGAGAAATTATGGGTGTTCAAGAGGAGCCAGACGTTATAGAAAAGAACAGATTACCGTGGTATGGCCATGTCAAAAGAATGCCAAAGCAAAGACTGCCTAAAATTGTTATGGAATGGATCCCAATAGAAAGGAGGAAGAGAGGAAGACCGAAGAAAACTTGGATAGATGGGGTACAAGCGGTTATGAATATCAGAGGATTGGGGCAGCTTCCATAATACCGGATGATGATGATGATATTAAGAAAGTCATAAGAGGAATCAAGAGGAATCAAATAATTGAAACCTAAACGAGAGAGAGAGAGAGAGAGAGAGAGAGAGAGAGAGAGAGAGAGAGAGAGAGAGAGAGGGAGGGAGAGAGAGAGAGAAAGAGATGGGCGGAAGCAGAGAAAATCAGATAGAGTATGGAAGACCAATTTTTCTGAGAGGACGGAACAGGACGAAAGATCAGATAATGCCATGAGTTTGTTCTCTAATATATCATAATTGTTTATTATCATATAAGACCGTCTAAATTGTGTAACGGTTAGCGTATGTAATTGGCATCTCGTGGATTCCTGGTTAAATTCCCGAATTTACCATAACATTTTTTTTTTGAGCACAGGTCTCGAACGGGGTCAATTGAGTCTCGTGAAGACAAGCAGCTGCTTGATACAAGAAGTAAAGAACTAGGGTTAATAAAACATAAACTAAACATTTGGGATTACTACACGCTAACGACCGTGATGATCTGTTCTGTTAACTGCTGGCCATTTTCAGCTACCAGTTTAGTCGGTCCTCCCTCTTCCGAGCTCTCGTTCCATCGGATTAATTAAATTAAAAATAACTTATATCTAAAATATGTTATATAAGTGTAATAAAATACAAATGTATTTACTTTATGTATATGTACGTGGTACGAATGGGGAATGGAAGAGGGACATGGAAACTAAGTATACCAGAGGGAAACACCCATTTGGTAGGCCAATAAGAGTGTGGGAGAATAATATTAACTATTATTATGGGAAGTAAATTATACAGGAGGTGATTGGAAAACATTAACTCAGGATACGGATGCATAGAGAGCTTATGTTCTCGCGACCATGAACCTACGGATTCAATAGTAGCAGGAAGTTACTTTTATTCTGTGTATTTTATAACGTGTGATACAATTTGATATTTTTATTTCTGTGTACTTTGTGTTTTGGAAATTTGCGATGATTGAGTAAATGAGAAGATCCTAACGTCTTAGACTTTGTAATAATAATAATAATAATAATAATAATAATAATAATAATAATAATAATAATAATAATAATAATGATGATGATGATGATAATAATGATAATGATAATAATACTTATTATTATTATTATTATTATTATTATTATTATTATTATTATTATTATTATTATTATTATTATTATTATTATAAGATTAATGATACTAATTATAAGATTAATAATCCATCCATCCATAGTAATTCTGCCCGAAGGCAGGTCCTTCACTGCAATCATAGCATTTGCATGCTATGCTTGCAGCTTTACTAGGGAATTGTAGGTGTGGTAGCTTCCCGTTGCTTTCCACACCGGTGAAGGATGATGATAATGATAATGAGAAGGATGATGGTGATAATGATGGCCATATGATTTCGGGGACCGTTTGGGCCTTAAAGTTTTCCTGACATTTGTCTTACAGGTGAGGAAAAACCTCGATATAAACCTCACCCAGAAAAACTGCCCCGACCGGGGATCGAACCCGGGCCCGCTGCGTGACAAGGCAGCACGCTACCTCGAGACCACAGCGGTGGACACAGATTAATAATAATAATAATAATAATAATAATAATAATAATAATAATAATAATAATAGATTAATAATAATAAGATTAATAATAATAAGATTAATAATAATAATAATAATAATAATAATAATAATAATAATAATAATAATAATAATAATTGTCAATAACGGTTTTACGATACTCCACCTCTTCTGAGTTTATCAGAATTGTAATCACCTTTTGTTAAATACAAAAATACAACCTATATAAAAAGCTTACACGATATTAAGAACCCTTCTCTTGTATGTAATTATGAAAAGGAGATTGACGGAGAAAAATATCGCGGTGGGGGAAAGAAACTGATGGAAGCGATGAGGGGAAATAGCAAACGGATCGATGTTTGTAAGAGAGGACTGAGGAAATTGTAAGAACTTCGGCGTTGAATAATATCGCCTCTTTCTTCACGAATTGTCATTTCACTGGTAGGTTAAAATATTTATCTTTAATTTCGCGAATGACAGGGAAATTATATCAGCATTGAAATCACATCCAGATGGCTTTTTGTCACAATTTTATCTTAACTTCACTCAAAAAATGAACAAGATTTTTATACACACAACGAACGAATCAGAATCACAGTACACTGATAATTCCAAACGAATTATTATCAGATAATAAATAACCCAAACATTTCTTTCCTAGATAACATTTTCTCTCGGAATATTGCATTTTTTAGAACTAGCAGACCAATCTTTTAGCTTGTAATTTGTCCTTATCGAAATAAAAATTGAAAAAGATTTACCATAAGTAATGCCACGAGTGATTTCCAAATTATCGATTTCACGACTCACGAAGTGAGGAGTGAATTTATCTAGAGAATTTGGAAATCAAGAGTGGCATTTGTTAGGACTATTTAACGAATAAAATTAAGCTGTTTACTCACAAATCATTATTTAACTATAGTTATTTTAAAATATTTATATATTTAATGTAAACGGCGATGTTTGAAAACAAATGAGAAGCGATAGGTACGCTTCATCTGCTTCTTTTGTTTATCACTGCAACCAGATCATACTATTTATTGCCAAAGGAACGCAATATTGTAAGAATGCTCTCTAGTGGAGAAAAAATGAAACACATCAAACTGTATATTAATTCATTTCTGATGTCGTATGATGTAAATATGACAATTATATTTTTCTGGATTGTCACCTGGGAAAAAATACATTAAAGAAAGTGCAAACAGTGGTTTCTTTTTTTGGTGGTATAATCAATTGCTACAAATGTTTTTATAGTAACTCCCGCATGCGGCATGTGTTGACATTCATGCACTATATATACAATCTGGTAGCCGTATTTCTCACGGGCTCAGTCACTGCAAAATAATGGTCAGACCTGTTCAGAATATTAAAAAGGAGGAGCCTTCTTTATTATGGTAATTATAACACTGATAAATATTTCGTGAAACACGACTCTGATTGGTTGTAAAACAGAAATCATTGAAACGTGATTGGCCATTGAGTCCCATTTGGGGCATGAGTTAAATAGTCTTAATTAACAAACTAATAACCGAGCACCAAAAGAAGCTGCTTACATCAAGTTTTATGGATAATAGACGAGTTTGAAGACCGAAATAACGATGGGAAGATGGTATAAGGAAGATGCTGCAAACCTATTTAAGTGTCGAAACTGGAGGCTTGCTGCGCAAAATAGAAATGATTGGAGGTAGAAGTTAAGGGAGTACAAAGCTCGAATTTGAGCCAACCAGCCATTGGATGGATGGATGGATGGAAGAAACCAATAATAATAATAAAATGAAATATTTAAAAAAAGGAAGGGAAAGGCAGGATAATATAAAATATGCAGTAATGTTCAAAAAAGGGCAAAAAATAAAACTACTCATAATGTTTATTACATCATGAATATCATGTACGTAGACTTAAAACTTTTTAAAGGTAAAAAAAAGAAGTAATCTCTAGTAATATGTAGGCTATATCCATAAACATACAGACAAACTCACATAACCAAAGAGGACAACTATAATTCCCTGGATCACTAGCAGTGACCTTGGGATATAGGCTGAAAGTATTCAAGATTAACTCTATTACAGTGTACTTGATATAAAGATTGTTCTTATCTCGTCGTATGCTAACGGGATCTTGTTAATCGTACATGCATTTACAATTTTATGAATTTGAATATATATATTCAGTTTCTACAGTCACCATTGAATTTTAATTTCATGATATCTTAGATAGATAACACTTGGAGTAAAAAATATCAACCTTAATTAATTGTGAAGGCCTCAAAACATATTCTGGAAATAATTTTTGTACGTAATGGGGAAAAAAAAGGATCTGGAAGGATCAACACTTGATGGATTAATAAATAAAGAACAGTACAATGATTTGAGAAAAGTAGATTATACAGTGGGTTGGAAAAAATTAGCTCAGGGTAGGGATGTGTGAAGAGCTTATGTATGCGCGGCCATGAACCTACTGGTTCGTTAGTGCTAGTGAGTTAATTACCCATCAGAGACCACCAGTTTCTTGCCTCATCTTTTTTTATTCCTTTGCGATCTTTGAAGTGTGTGATTAAGAATTCTTGAACACACTGTACATGAGCATGAACGTGGGAGATCCCTATTCAGTGAATCATAATTATCTCGAAGTTCATATCTAGATGAACTTTAATGATTTCCAAGGATCGATTCCAGCCTGCCATTCTTACACTCACTTTGCCATCAGTAAATTGAATACATCACAAAGTGATTTGTTTATAAATATTTTAAACTCAATTTAATTCAGTTTATTGTACGGAAGGTCTATTCTAATTCAATTGCTTAACAGTGGTCGTGTATTTTACCTACATACGAAACATCCATTGACGTCTATTGATTTTAAAGTGTACTGTATTCAACATTTTATTGAACAACCTTCCATACAGCATGTTCACAAATTACTTAAACACGAGGTATTTAAAAATTGTCGTGAAACATATTAACGAAGAAGATATTAATGTGTTTACTTTTTAATGTTCAGTACCATTTGATCTGTTCAGACGATTAGTAAAAATTTGATAGGTAAAGTGATCCCACTACAGGCCTCAGGAGGCCCTTGGGGTAGTAAGAGGTTAAGACTCCCACTTTTTCTGGAAATCGTCACTTGATGTCAGCCCTGCGTGACGGCCGTCTTTACCCTCACAACAAGTGTATGTTACTCATTTTCATTAGAGGCTGAGTCGACCCCAGTCCCATAGTGCCGCCAGAAAGTTTGGGACAGTTTAAAAATCCTGACCCCACCAGGACTAGAACCCTCGATCTTCCGGCTTAACCTTTACGCTACGGCGTGCCCCCACTAAAATTTGATAGAAATGGAAATGCATACACACGCAGTCACACTTAGAATAGAACGGCAACTAAGTTACCAGTTGGAATAGTAATTTAATACTTCTTTCGAATAAGATATAACCTAAATTTAACGCTTCTTTCGAATAAGATATAACAGACAATTTAACACTTTTTTCGAATAAGATATAAGCAACAATTTAACACTTCTTTCGTTTAAGATATAAGCAGCAATTTAACACTTAATTCATATGCAATTTGACATATCTTTCATGTACAATTTAACACTTCTTTCATATAAGATATAAGCAACAATTTAACACTCCCTTCGAATAAGATATAATCAACATTTTTTGCGTGACATTGGTTTTAGATTGAATATTATCTTACAGCCATGCTCAATCGAATGCCTTTAGCGGTATGCCAACTAATTTGACTGCTGAGGAAGATGGGAAGGATTGCATTAATAACAGTGAACATGCATTCATTGATTTAATTTTATGTGAATGATTAGTCGATTAACCGATAATTGCGATAATAATTGTGTGTGTTTATACGTATATACCCCATACGTCCGTACATAGAGATATGGGTGATTCCCTAGCTGGGAGTTACTTGACCTAGCTTCATTTAGTTAAGCTTATTTACCAAAGATACAGATGTCAGTGAGAGGCATGTAGAGAATACATCGCCTCAATTAGGCATTTTTATGAGAATATTTTATTTCGTAAATCTATGGTAAGGGACCCATATGTTTACTTCTCTTTAGGAAACCATAGCTAGGAGTTTTACACATCTGATAATCGATTTTGACTAGATTTGAACTCTCGAGATCGTTATTATACTACTAAGATCCATCCATAGAAATTCTACCCGAGGGTAGATCTTTCATTGCAATCATAGCATTTTCATGCTATACTTTGCAGCTTTACTAGGGAATTATAAGTGAGGTAGCTTCCCGTTGCTTTTCACACCGGTGAAGGATGATGCTGATAATGATAAGGATGATGATGATGGTCGGATGATTTTTGGGGACCGTTGGGCCCTAAGCTTCCTGAAATTTGTTTTACAGGTGAGGAAAAAAAACCACAAAAAAAAAAAACCTCACCCAGGAGCCTGTCCCGACCGGGAATCGAAACCGGGGGGACCGCTGCGTGACAAGGCAGCAAGTAAACTCGAGACCACAGCGGTAGACCTACTAAGATAATGATATATTCTTTTGAAATAAATTAACTGATTTTTTACCTAAAAACGTAAGTTTAATTAAGAAAGTGATATTAATTTTGTTTTACTTTACAAAGATGTTTTGGTACTCTTGATCTTATCGTTACCAAATTCGCCCTTTGGATCCGAGTACCGTAGATTCAATCCCAGTCTGGGAGAATTGTTTTTATGTGAGCGTAAATTTTCAGATTATTTTCCTTTGGAATGGAAGTAATGTCGTTGCAGTTGTACGGACCCTAAAATAATCTCAAGACTGAAATAATAGGTCGTTGAGAAAAAACAAATCTGCTTTTTCATGCCCACCTTTGATTTATGATATTAATGACTTCATATATTAAAGAAAATGCTTCTTACCATTTGACAATAAATTGACTTGGCTTCGATACAACTCTGTATGAAGTGACAATGACTTCCATTACAAGAGTAATGAATGTCAGACAAGAATCGATTGTGTTTGATGTTTTCTTATAGTTTCGATATTAATGTCAAGGGCTAACTGTTGTGCATGAGATGTACAACGGGTCATGGACGGAGATTGAATACAAATCAATCACACATAATAAAAACATTTTCAACACTAATAAAATATCCACAGAGCAGGTTAACTTCAAAACTCTGAAGAAAAGGTGAATCATTTTACATTTTCACCAATAGGTTCTATGTATATTTTCAGATTTCTAATAGTATTCGGGATAAAAAATATGATCCACGGGGCCTAGATTCGATCTGTTTTTCCTGATGGTCTACTAGATCTTCTCTGCTTGGAGGTTTGCCTAGTTTGTTAGATTTTTACGGGATAAAAGTCATGTGAATATGGTTTCATTCAAAATAAATAAATAAATAAATAAAGCTGTGGAGACATAAAAATCTTAATTTATGTCAGGTAAAAGAACATCGATCTGGATATGGAATGCTGAGGAATCAATACTTAAAAATGAATTAAAAAGCAATAAAATATCACTATAAAAATATATTTAAAAATATTATTTAATTTTTTAGGTCGGATGTGTCAAACTCAATTGGGCCGCGAGCATTTTCATATATTAACTTACCGAAGATCTTGCAGCCGAGTCCCTGTGGGGAAAACATTTTCTCACGGAATTTCGGTCAGTATGGGAACGGTGCCCACCAAGCATCGTGAAGAATTTGAGTAGCTACAATAAGTAGCGAGTACAGGTTGAGGAAACTAGCTATTACGGCATGAGCGACCCAACATGCTGACCACGTATCACCCCTGTATCGGATATTTGGTCGTTCACGTGTGGATGTGAGGCCAGCAGCCGGATTGTAAGGGCCATTCAGGGCTGTCGCACCGTGGAGTTATAATGCAACGCTCAGTCTTACTACTTTATCTTTTATGTTCTCCTCTCCATCATTTTCTGAAGTAACAAAAGTGCCTTTATATTTAAAACTCTCAACGTTCTCATAGTTTTGTCCATTAATTAAAATCTCATTAGGGATCTTTTACATTACACACTACATTTGTCATATATTAAATTTATCAACATTAACCTTCATCCCTATTCGTGAGGCACTTAGAAAAAATACACCTTAAACATTAAAAAGGATCTAAGGGATTATACCTTGACTCAGAGCTAAGGGATATTCACTGGTTCTAATCCCCATAGGGATAGAAATTTTCACATTGGATTTCTGCTAATGTGAATCCGGTGCCCATTTAGCTTCGTAAGGAATTGATTAGCTGCAATATGTAGCGACTTTACATTGAAAAAACCAGCTATAACGGATGAGGGGTCTGGAAATGCTGACCACACGTCACGCTTGTATTGGGTGAATGATCGTATACTTTTATAAATGACTATTTCGAATATGAGTCCAATAGCTGGCTCATAATCCAAGAGTCATCTAGGCCTATCGAGTTTAGTTTAAACATAAAATAAATATATTCCTCATCGTTTTGTTTTATTTTGGTTACTGTCTGAGGAAAATCAGTCATCGTCTCTAACCAATTTATGAATAGTTAGCCGATAAAGTTAATTTCCAATTTTTATATCGATTTAAGTTATCAAGATTTTTCCTTCAATTAGAGGAACTGAAACGATCATATTCAAGTATGGTCACTAATTTAGAGTTTACTTACGACATTATTTAATTAGTTAACATTAATAAGATTCATGATGAATCCTGCTGATGATGGGACTAGTCCCGAAAGCGCTACAGATAAATGACTAAAAAAGTTGAGGAGACGGACCTTTCAGGTAAATATTTCATAATTTAATGTTTTAATTATTTAAGTAATTATTTCTCATTCCAACTTCTCTAAAAAAATGTTAAACTGAAAACATATAAAACTATTATTCTACTTGTTATATTATTTGGATGCGAAACATGAACTCTTGCTTTAAGGAAGGAAAAAATAATGCGAGTACTTGATAATAAAGTTCTTAGGAAAATTTTAGGACCAAAGAGAGAAGAAAAGACAGGCGAATGGAAAAGGATACAAAACAATTATCTGCACGATCTTTATAGGAAAGCAGACATAATAAGAACATCGAAGCCTCGTAGACTGCGATGGCTAGGGCATGTGCTATGAATGGGGAATGAAAGAGGGGCGTATAAGTTTCATGTAGGAAAACCATAGGGAAAACGCCCAGTTGTGTATAAGAAATGAGGTGGGAGAATAAAATTAACCATTATTTGAGGGAAGTAGACAGAATGATTGGAAAACATTAGCTGAGGATACGGATGTATGGAGAGCTTATGTCCGCATGACCGTGGACCTACTGGTCGGATAATGCCAGTAAGTTAGTTATTTCAGAATTTAATTTGAAGCATGAATGTATTGTGTCTATGTAAGCAAGCATTTTCCTAGTTTCAATGCGCGAGTAAATGTGTGAAGTGAATTTACAAAAGCGTAGAGAATATTATAACATAAAGTATTCAAGCAGAAACTGACCACACGGCCATAAAGACGCGTCCCTGGCGAATTTACGGTAATGTGTAGATACTCGATTATGGTCCATAAAATGTTCTGCTCCTGCATTATATCCCAGTGTTTACAACATATTCAAAATTCCCTTCATCTTGGCAAATAAAATGATTCAGCCATATTGTTTAGACCTCTATTTTGTTTTATGCATTCGTTTTTATTTGGGATTTCAAACTCACTTTATTATCGTGGGTTATAGCACGAAGAGGTTAAAAAAATTACAACTTTCAAAGTCTCAAGGGCATATAGATCGACAGGTGTCAATGTACAGACTGCCAAAATAAACAAGATGCTATACTATATCTCGGCGGGCTCACGACGATGAGGATAATTTTATTCAAACTAGCAGAATTAATATGACTATTTAACTCATGCCCCAAATGGGAGTCAATGACCAATCACATTTCAATTTTTTTTTATTTACAACCAATCAGTCGTGTTTCGCCTAAAATTTACCAACTAAAGTTTAACATAATAAAGAAAGCACCACCTTGTTAACATTCTGAATAGGTCATAGCATTATTTTGCAGTGACTGACCCTCCAAGAAATACGGCTACCAGATTGTATATATATAGTGCATGAATGTCAGCAGAAACAGCATTCGATAGATAATATAAAAATATTTGTAACAATTGATTATACCACAAAAAAAAATAAACCACTCTTTGCATTTTCTTAAAAGAATTGTTTTCCAGGAAATGACGTTGCAGAAAAATATAATTGACATATTGACGTTGGTTATGTTATAAATTTCTCCACTAGCGTGCATTCTTACAACATCGCGATCCTTTAGCAATAAATAATATTATGATGTGGTTGCAGTGATGAACAAAAGAAGCAAATGAAGCGTACCAATAGTTTCTCATTTATTTTAAAACATCGCCGTTTACATTAAATATGTAAATCTTTTAAAATAACTATAGTTAAATAATGATTTGTGAGTAAACAGCTTAATTTTATTCGTTAAATAGTATTAACAAATGCCACTCTTGATTTCCAAATTCTCTAAATAAATTGGAAATCAATCGTGGCATTACTTATGATGACTATTTAACTCATGCCCCAAATGGCAGTCAATGGCCAATCACATTTGGATGAATTTTTATTTACAACCAATAACAGTCGTTTTTCACCTCGATTTCATCACTTTCATTCTAAGAAGTGGCTCCCAGATTGTATATATATATAGTACACGAATATAAGCAGATTCTGCTTGCGAGAAATAATAGAAAAACATTCGCAGCAATTGATTATACCACAAAAAAAAAATAAATCACTGTTTGCATTTTCTTAAATGTATTATTTCCCAGGAAATAATGTTTTAGAAAAATATAATTGACATACTTACATCATAGGACTTGAGAAATTAATTAATGATCTAAAGTGATTTGTTTAATTTTTTTCTCCACTACGGTGTATTCTTACAATATTGCGATTCTATTTGACAATAAATATGACCTGGTTGCAGTGATAAACAAATGAAACATTACGTTTTCATTTGTTTTTAAACATTTATATTAATTATATATATATATATATATATATATAAATATTTTAAAGTACCGGTAACTATATTTAAATAATGATTTGTGAGTAAACAGCTTAATTGTATTCGTTAAATAGTCCTAACAAATGCTTCACTTAATTTCCAAATTCTCTAGATAAATTCACTCCTCACTTCGAGAGTCGTGAATTTATCGATAATTTGGAAATAACTCGTGGCATTACTTATGATAAGGCCATTCACATTGATCAGTGGTTCGCGAGTTCAAACCCGATCGGGATCGATGGATTTTTTCCCCAGAACGTATATATTTAAGACAGGAGACTGAAAGTAGAATATATAAAACTGTAGCTCATTCTCATTTATGTATCAGAAAGAAGAGCAGATTTAATAAAAAAGACAAGTGAATCAAACAGCATAAGTGAATTTTAATTGAAAAATTATCTTATCAAGAATGAATACATTATAAAGCAGTGGGAAATTCAACCTCATCATCATCATATCATCATCCTCTACGGATTAGGTCTTTGCCTGTTCCGATTTCACATATGTTCAATTCAGCGCTTACTTGGTCTTCTCACCGATCTTCGTCCTACAGGATTATACATCAGTGCCATCTTTGGTATCCTATCCTCTGTCATTCTTTGCAGATGTTCTATCCAATTTTTCCTGTGTTATTCTTTTTGTTGAAGAAGTGTTTTTTATATTAAAATAAATACCTGATATAGCTGTCGTCCTCAATTAAAATTGATTTCTGTTTAAAAACTTCAATTAGTTAAGACTATTTAGTCTTTCAGAGTTATATAAACACTTTGGAGTATAAAATTACATGTCGAAGATGTTCTGAAAGGCCTTCATTGTTTTAGTTACTTGACGAAGTTTTTTAAATTGATTTCATTTTAATTGAAGACGACTGATATATCAGGTAGTTATTTGAATATTTAAAAATATTACATAACCTTAAATTGTAATTTACAATGAATTTTAGAGGTATTGACTATTATAAAATGGATTACCAAATGTAAGAAACTGAATGAGCACATTGGAAGAATAGAGAAGGGAATTATTTTGAGCTTTGTTATTAGATATACTGTAATATGCTTGGTGGAAAAACAGAAGTCCAGGAAGAGCTCGCAAAAGATGGCTGCTGTTATATGAAGGCGAACAGGATTAAGGCCTGTTAAAAGCAACCTCAGTAGGGAAATATGCCTAAAGTCGCGTGTTCCCTGTCACTGATTTACGTCACATAAAATACCCTCAAGGCAGAAAAAAGAGACCTCTGAGAAAAATATTTTGGTCATTTCACTACCAGACACTAATGACTTCAAAAAGTTTTAAATAAAATTACTAATAACCTTCTAAGTCCGTAGATTGTATCTTCATTCGAGCAAGGAAATAATACAAATAAAAAAAAAATTACATGAATGTACTGTAGAGCGTCTATCGACTCGGGCATAAACATTTCAACTCATAGGCCTACGCAAAACACTCTTTTCATCCTTGTATCGTAATATAATGTTCTCCGGTGCTATCGAAAACTGTACTTTTTTTTTAAAAAAAGAAAAGTGTAGTTATATACCAATGAAGCAAATCTGTTTCAGATACGTGATTTATGGCAGCCATTTTTCAGTAGATTACCGTGTGTGAAACATTTGATACAAGGGAAAGAGAATGCTAATATAGCAAGCATTATAACACAATGTTAAAAATAACACATGTTGATGAAACGGAATTTTTGTTATATGTTATAATAATATTACTGTTTGTTAAAATCTAATAATTAGCGAAACCGGGACTTAAAGTAATACATTTGTAGGGCACATACAGTGTGTTCCGAAATAAATGTATTATTGGCGAGTAGGTAGGATACAACATGAAAAAAGTTCCTATGCACATGTGTCCCGAATATATATATATATATATATATATATATATATATATATATATATTGTCCGACCAACATTCTTTTATTGTCAGATCTCTGCTAATTTTGACTTCATTTGATTGCAATACAAAATTTCGGGTTACGAATGAGAGAATGACGCATTTTTATACATCTGTACCTAGTTACCTGAAAGCATTTTTATTTCACTTCATTTGTAGACTATTTAACATCAAGTGCATATCATGTCTTTGAATCGTTAGGCGTTTTCTATTATTATTGTATTGTGCTTTAAACAAGGCGGTATGGATGATTATGACGCTCAGATAATGTTTGGGAACTATTTGATCCTTAAAATTTTCTGACGTTTGTCTTAAAGGCGAAGAAAAAATCTCGGGAAAAAAATGAAACCTGTCTCTGGCTGGACTCGCTGCGCCTGAGACAACAACGTAATCCATAGATTACAGCGGTGAACCCCGAAAGATACTTGTATAACTGATAATAGTAGAAGATATGTCGCTTACGCATTACTTTAAGTTACAACCCTGAAGATATTAATTTTAGGCATTTTAATTGTTGTGTTGCATAAAAGTCCTCTGTAAATTTTGGGTTTTTATAGAAGGGCCTGTGCAAAAATTATAATTTATCAAGTATTTATGATTGTGACTTTACACGTAAAAAGTAATACTCACCTGAAGCTTTCAGTAACTGTGTTAATTTTTCACGAAAGAGAACTGATTGACATTAGGTAATTAATTGCAATATCGGACGAGATGATGAATGAAGAGTGTTATATTCCATGATGCAGTATGTTTAATGTTTTAATAAAATTTGATAGAATAATAGCATTGCTTACTTAATGCGAAGTCCGAATTTGATACCCAGCAGTGTTGGAAATTGCGATTATAATTACAGAGCTTACATGATTGGTGGTGTAGAATTTCATATCGCTGCATTGTACACGTGCCTAGATTAAATCCTAATCTTCCACAATACACATGTTGAGAATGCAAGTTTTGCTGTTTCTAGCAATTATTCCGGCGAAATGGGAAATTAAATGTGGTGGCGATCTTGGTAATTATTGATAAGTACAGACTAGATGTCGGTTCCAGATAATTCTCCCCAACATTCTTCACAGAACAAACCATACATACACACAAACAAATAAACATGCACTCATTATAGCCGGAATTAATCTCTGAACAAAAATAAATATAACTTTCGGAAGTGAAATTGAAGTACATAAACATCTATCCACTGAGTATGGAATCCTAAGCACAAAGAGTGCATTGGAGTAGAATAGGTCACACACTTGCTACACAACAATGGTACGCCACAGCATGTTGGTATACATCCAAAGACCGTAAACATGATAATGACCAAAACCAATTAAGCGTCATAAAAATAAGGAATAAGTAAAACAAATCTACTCCCTTCTCTCTTTCCCTCCTACAAAGAAAGCTTAAAGCATATTGACCGAAGGCATTATATACTCATATTTAAAGAGCTTATTCTGATCAAACACATTTGAGGCTCATATTAAAGAGTTCGTTCTAACCGAAGGCATTTGAGACTCGAATTAAAGAGTTCATTCTGACCGAAGGCATTTAAAACTCGTATTAAAGAATACGTTCTCTCCGAAGGTATTTCAGTCTCGCAATAACGAGTTCATTCCGAACAAAGGCATTTGAGACTCGTATTAAAGAGTTAATTCTGACCGATGGCATTTGAGATTCGCAGTGAAGAATTTGTTCTGACCGAAGGCATTTGAGTCTAGTATTAGAGAGTTCATCCTGACCGAATGCATTTGAGACTTGTATTAAAGTGTTCATTCTGACTAAAGGCAATTGAGACTCGTATTAAAGAGTTCATTCTGACCGAAGGCCTTTGAGAATCGCATTAAAGAGTTCATTCTGACCGAAGACATTTGAGACTCGTATTAAAGATTTCGTTCTGACCGAAGGCATTTGAGACTCCTATTAGAGAGTTCATCCTGACCGAAAGCATTTAGGACTCGTAAAAAGAGTTAATTCTGACCAAAGGCATTTCAGACTCGTATTAAAGAGTTCATTCTATCAGAAGGCATTTACGAATCGCATTAAAACGTTCATTCTGACCGAAGGATTTCAGACCTGCAATAAATAGTTCGTTCTTACCGAAGACATTTGAGACTCACATTAAAGCTTTTATTCTGACTGAAGGCATTTCAGACTCGCAAAAAAGAGTTCATTCTGACCGAAGGCATTTGAGAATCGTATTAATGAGTTCATTCTGACCGAAGATATTTTAGATTCGAAGTAGAGAGTTTATTCTCACTGAAGGCATTTCAGATACGTAGTAAAGAGGTCGTTCTGACCGAAGGCATTTGAGACTCACATTAAAGAGTTAATTTGGCGGAAGACATTTGACACTCGTATTAAAGAGTTAATTCTGGCCGAAGGCACTTGAGAATCTTATTTAATAGTTCATTCTTTCCGAAGGCATTTGAGACTCATATTATCGAGTTTGGATCGAAGGCACTTGAGACTCGTACTAAAGATATAATTCTGATCGAATGCATTTGAGACACTATTATGGAGTTTATTCTGAACTAAGGCATTTGAGACTCGTTTTAAAGCTTTCATTCTGACCGAAGGAATTTGGGACACTTATTAAAGAGTCATCTTGACTGACGGCATTTGATACTCGTTCATTCTGGCTGAAAGTATTTGAAACTCGTATTTAAAAGTTCATTCTGAATTAAGTAAGGCATTCGGAACTCGTATTGAAGAGTCATTGCGACTGACGGCATTTGAGACTCGTATTAAAGAGTTCATTCAGACCGAGGCATTTGAAGACTCGCATTAAAGAGTTAATTCTGTCTGAAGGCATTTGAGACTCGTTCATTCTGGCTGAAGGTATTTGAGACTCGTATTAAAGAGTTCATTCTGACCAAGACAATTAAGACTCGTATTAAAGAGTTCATTCTGACTGAAGCTTTTGAGACTATTATTAAAAATTCATTCTGAATGAAGGCATTTGAGACTCTTAATAAAGGTTCAT
Source organism: Diploptera punctata (assembly GCA_030220185.1). Taxonomy (NCBI): domain Eukaryota; kingdom Metazoa; phylum Arthropoda; class Insecta; order Blattodea; family Blaberidae; genus Diploptera; species Diploptera punctata. The sequence goes on along the minus strand of JASPKZ010007654.1, from coordinate 80,929 downwards.
TCTTACCGAAGGCATTTGTGAATCGTATTAAAGAGTTCATTCTGACTGAAAGTTTTTGAACTCGTATTAAAGAGTTCATTCCGACTGAAGGCATTTGAGACTCGTTCATTCTGGCTGAAGGTATTTGAGATTCGTATTAAATAGTTCATTCTGACCAAGACAATTAAGACTCTTATTAAAGATTTCATTCTGACTGAAGCTTTTGAGACTATTATTAAAAATTCATTCTGAATGAAGGCATTTGAGACTCTTAATAAAGGTTCATTCTTACCGAAGGCATTTGTGAATCGTATTAAAGAGTTCATTCTGACTGAAAGCTTTTGAACTCGTATTAAAGAGTTAATTCCGACTGATGGCATTTGAGACTCGTTCATTCTGGCTGAAGGTATTTGAGACTCGTATTAAATAGTTCATTCTGACCAAGACAATTAAGACTCTTATTAAAGAGTTCATTCTGACTGAAGCTTTTGAGACTATTATTAAAAATTCATTCTGAATGAAGGCATTTGAGACTCTTAATAAAGGTTCATTCTTACCGAAGGCATTTGTGAATCGTATTAAAGAGTTCATTCTGACTGAAAGCTTTTGAACTCGTATTAAAGAGTTCATTCCGACTGAAGGCATTTGAGACTCGTTCATTCTGGCTGAAGGTATTTGAGACTCGTATTAAATAGTTCATTCTGACCAAGACAATTAAGACTCTTATTAAAGATTTCATTCTGACTGAAGCTTTTGAGACTATTATTAAAAATTCATTCTGAATGAAGGCATTTGAGACTCTTAATAAAGGTTCATTCTTACCGAAGGCATTTGTGAATCGTATTAAAGAGTTCATTCTGACTGAAAGCTTTTGAACTCGTATTAAAGAGTTCATTCCGACTGAAGGCATTTGAGACTCGTTCATTCTGGCTGAAGGTATTTGAGATTCGTATTAAATAGTTCATTCTGACCAAGACAATTAAGACTCTTATTAAAGAGTTCATTCTGACTGAAGCTTTTGAGACTATTATTAAAAATTCATTCTGAATGAAGGCATTTGAGACTCTTAATAAAGGTTCATTCTTACCGAAGGCATTTGTGAATCGTATTAAAGAGTTCATTCTGACTGAAAGCTTTTGAACTCGTATTAAAGAGTTAATTCCGACTGAAGGCATTTGAGACTCGTTCATTCTGGCTGAAGTTATTTGAGACTCGTATTAAATAGTTCATTCTGACCACGACAATTAAGACTCTTATTAAAGGGTTCATTCTGACTGAAGCTTTTGAGACTATTATTAAAAATTCATTCTGAATGAAGGCATTTGAGACTCTTAATAAAGGTTCATTCTTACCGAAGGCATTTGTGAATCGTATTAAAGAGTTCATTCTGACTGAAAGCTTTTGAACTCGTATTAAAGAGTTCATTCCGACTGAAGGCATTTGAGACTCGTTCATTCTGGCTGAAGGTATTTGAGACTCGTATTAAATAGTTCATTCTGACCAAGACAATTAAGACTCTTATTAAAGAGTTCATTCTGACTGAAGCTTTTGAGACTATTATTAAAAATTCATTCTGAATGAAGGCATTTGAGACTCTTAATAAAGGTTCATTCTTACCGAAGGCATTTGTGAATCGTATTAAAGAGTTCATTCTGACTGAAAGCTTTTGAACTCGTATTAAAGAGTTCATTCCGACTGAAGGCATTTGAGACTCGTTCATTCTGGCTGAAGGTATTTGAGACTCGATTAAAGAGTTCCTGATTTAAAATTAGAGCTGACCAACTTGACTCAAGTTTTACGTAGTTTTCTTAGTCGCTAAGCCAAATTGTATAAAAGATTAAAAATAAAGTGATTCCACTACAGGCATTAGGAGCTCCTTGGGATTGGAGAAGGTTAAGGCAAGATATATCAGTCCTTCATATCGGTCGCCTTTACTCCAGAATATTGAATGTTGGCAGTTTCATTATAATGATACTTCGTTCCGTAAGTCGTTCAAATTAATATCTGTTGCAATGCTATAGTTGATCACGGTGGGCTAGTGGTTATGTTCCTTGTCTCTATTTACGAGGGTCGCGGATTCAAACCCGGCCGGGGTCGATGGATTTTTTTTGGGTGGAAAAATTCGAGGAACAAATCCTCCGGGAGGGACTTTCAGCTGTGGGGTCTGAGTCTGAAGATTTTCAGGCTCGTAAAATAACTACTAGGCTAAATAAAAATACCTGTGTGCAAAATTTAACTGATCTTCACCCACCCAAATAACACCTTAGTTACCTACTAGATTTCTCATTTATGTGATGTCACTCGTTGACTACTGTAGGTAAATAAGCGTAACTTAATTAGCTTGGTTAAGAAACTCCCGCAATGGAGCACTCGTGTCCCCACGTTGACGTATCAGTTGTATATGTATATATATATGAGACCGAATACATAAACAATATATGTATAATGGCGATCAATATAATCACAGAGGCGATATGACCAAATATGTTGAAGCGCCTCAAAATAAATAAAAGAAATCTGAATGTATAAAGAAAATACTTATTTTTGCATTTATTGTATTGCTTGATGGAAATACAGATCTCTTTCAATGGGTTTTCATTTATTTGTTAGAAATTCACATTTGTTATTTTTACACCCTGTTTTAGCATTTGGAGGGGTGGTGGATAAAGGAAAGGATCAAGTGAAAATAAAATGTTTAATACAGAAAGAGGATTTTAAGAGCAAAGCTTTAGAATTGAGACATTGATTGCTGGCCTTTGTAATCTCTGACAGACAGAACTGAAATAGCATCCCAGGTAATTGTTTTCCTCATCAGAGCATGCGCACTAAGATTTTCCTTTAAATTCAACATTGATTCAATTTCATATTACATTCATTCCGAAAATTGTAATATTCCGTAATACAAGTTCATAATGACATTATTAAATTTCGGTTTTATATTATCCATAATATTGATTGGTTTCCTAAACTACTGATTGCATTTTTCCTGTTTGTATTAGACATTAAATTATTATAAGCTTTATCTAGAACTATAGATGTTATAGCAATCATGGTGGAACCGTTGTTATTGATTTTGGGTATTGTAATTTTTAGGACCACTGAGTTTTATAACGTAAAAAAAAAATATTTTTTATATTTTTTTTATTTTAAGTTAGAGATTGTGTTGATTTTTTTGGAGATAACTAAAATAATGTGAAGAGAAAAAATAAGTTAAGATATATATATATATATATATATATTATTTATTTAACTTCGTGGACTTAAGATCATATGACCTTCTCTTCCCCTCACCAGGACTACCATACAGTTTGTTACATTAAAATATAGCAGTCACAATAATAAATTATAAGTCTACCGCTATGGTATCCAGGTAGCGTGCTGCCTTGTCACGTAGCGGGCCCGGGTTTGATCCCCGGTCGGGACAAGTTTCCTGGATGAGGTTTTTTCGGGCTTTTTCCTCACCTGTAAATGTCAGGAAACTTTAAGGCCCAAACAGTCCCTGAACACCATCTGGCAATAATAATAATAATAATAATAATAATAATAGCTTTATTTTACCTGGCAGAGTTAAGGCCTTAAGGCCTTGTCTACCACTCAACCAGGTTTAAAAAAAATACAAACAAAAAATAGTCTTAAATCTAAATTACAATATATATATACAAACGATTACAAGTTATGAATACAATACAATTTATATTTATAATGTATCAATATCATATTCGCCTAATTAGCTTACGTTTAGTTTAAGACCTCTCCTGGCACATCATTACTATCATCATCAACTCTTATATCACCGGGGCAGCGTAACCCCGCCTTCCAGAAAGAAGATGGTTAAAAGTACGTCATGCCTGGAGACAAGACCAGAAATGTCGAAATGACAACATGGAGCATTTGGGGGAAAAATATTAGAAACTGCATGTTAATCTTGGCCAAACAGCCACTGATAAGAGTAATATTTCTAACAACAATGTTAATTATAATTAAAGTAATGAATTATTATATAAATTACTTATGAAACTTATGTATGCTAAATTATAAACTTTGGCCGCGTGATTTTAGTGGTTATGATCCTTGCCTCTAGGCCCGAGGATCGTGGGTTCAAACTCGGCCGAGATCCGTGGATTTTTAGGATGGAAAAATCCAACGGACAAGTCCTCTGGGAGAGATTTTAAAGCGAGATCTCGAGACTCAAAATTGTCACTCTCTTAAAAGATCCTCAAGTCTGAAAAAAATTGGACGTTGAGCAAAATATAATCGACGTTCTACCATCCAGGTAATATCTTACTTGTCTACTAGAAGTTTCATAAGGCGACATGCCGATCATATGTCACGACATCTGTAGGGAAATATGCGTAACTAAATCAGATTGGTAAGGATCTCCTAAGGGTAGGCCAGAGCCCGACTTGGACTATAAGAGCCATATGATATATGAAATAAAACCACTTGTTGAACGATTAGAACTTCTTGAAACAGGAATCGAATAAAGACACGCCTGAAGAAAATACACTACTCAAAAAAATTAGAGGAATACGTGTTTAGACCAAAGCCACAAAATAAATATTGTAACAATTTAATTTTTGAGAGTCACATGTTTTGAGTTCAATTTTTTTAAAAATCAGATTGAAGATCCTCTGGGTTTATAATTTTTTCTCTGAATATGTTAGTGAAATTCCAAGATTTGCTGAAACCAAAGTGAGTTAGTATTGATTTATTTTTTTAAAACAGGTTTGAAGAATAATCTGTGGTAGGGAATTATTATTCTTGTGTTCTCTGAAGCTAATACAGAGCAATGAGACATCTGAATGAAACATCAGTTGTATGAGCAGTTGCATTGATTGAAAATGGTCGTTCCATTCGCCATGCCTTTAGGATTCTTGATGTCAGCACTTCCGCCATCCATAGGCTGTGGAGGCGATATAGAGAGACACATGGATACAAGAGGAGACCCGGGCAAGGTCGTAAGAAGAAGACTACAGACGTACAGGATAGATTTCTTGTCTCATCAGCTTTGCGCAGAAGAAAATCTACAGCCAGAGATCTACAAAATAATTTACGCACAGCAACTGGGACGGTAGTCTGATCAGACTGTAAGAAATAGATTGAGAAATGCAAGGTTGAGGTCTAGAATCCCCTTTAAATCCCCTCGTTTAATACGTCAGCACAAAGAAACCCGGCTGCGATTTTCTCAGAATCATGTCAACTGGAAGCTCCGCCAATGGAAGGGTGTTTTATTTACGGACGAACCAAGATTTCGTCTAACAGGTTCTGATGGTCGTACACGTGTATAGAGAAATCCTGGTGAACGTTTTGATCCAGCCACAATTATTGAACGTGACAGATTTGGAGGTGGTTCGGTTTGGGCTGGGATTACTATTGAGTCTCGGACAGAGCTTGTTGTTGTCCCACAGCGCATGAATGTTGATATTTACATTAATGATATTATCCTCCAACATGTTGTACCCTTTGCTTATGGTATGGACCCTAATTTTCTTCTAATGCAGGATAATGCTAGATGTCATACAGCACAGGCTACCAGAGATGTCCTGCAAGAACGCAAAATTCGGGTGATGGACTGGCTTGCATGCATTTTGTTTTTTGTTCGTATTTATAATACTGTACAAGAAAATATCGTTTGAATGTCTATTCTAATTTTACATAAATCTTCAATTTATAATTACAAAAGATGAAACATTAAATTGTTTCACTATTCATTCTAGTGTTTTGGTTTAAACATGTGTTCCTCTAATTTTTTTGAGTAGTGTGTCTAAAATATGGATAGATACAAAATAAAATTGCCTATGTTGTTAAAATTAATTAAAACAAATACAGAAACATTGGAATGGAGATTATTATAATATCACATACAGGTGATACAGTAGAAACCCTTCAATAATAATAGCATAGGACCACCATTTTCCGGTCTTTAAAACAGTTCCTGTTCTTCGAATTGTTTTATATATCTTATTAACTAATACCCGGCGTGCGTTGCTACGCCTAAACAAATGAAATATTAAAGGTTAATCAAATTGTATGGTATACGCTGAGACGAACCAAATATGGCGGTTGTTAGTTTTTAATTTCGGATTTCAGGTAAACCTCCACTTCTAATTGTCGTATTTCGCTAATTTTTGGATACTACCATCCTCGGTTTATTTTAATGGGATATACTGAGTTTCGCTGTGAAACATAAAAAAATTGTGATCGCTAGAGCTATTTTTAAATTTTCACAGAAGTGCTGGTGAACTCCTACACCTATTGATTTTAGAGGGTCCAGTTTTGAATCTAAACCATCTAAACGAACAACATTTTTTATCAAAATCGGTCCAGTCGTTTAGGCAGTTTCAGATTTCAGGTACATTTCCACTTCTAATTATCGAATTTCGTTAATTTTTGCATAATACCTACCTCGGTTTATTTTAATATGTTATAAGCTATTGAGTTTCGTTGTGAAACATCGAAAAATGCGACAGTTAGAGCGACTTTTAAATTTTCACTTCAGGTGAATTCCTACACATAATGATTTTAGAGAGTCCATTTGTGAATCTAAACCATCGAGGGACCCAGCCAGACATCCACAAAAAATCATCAAAATGGGTCCATTCGTTTAGGAGGAGTAGAGTGACAAACACATGTACAGACGAATTATATATATATATATATATATATATATATATATATATAATCTAAATTAAATAAAACGGAGACATTTACGTGGTTATGGACGTATTGCAACTTAACAATTTTAGATAAGGGAACCTAGTTACAGGAAACATGCTGAAATTAATCTATCGGTTGTTGGAGTCGTTTAGACATGTACACATAATCCAACAGTAAATTAATTAGATGTATGGAATGGAATGGGGTAGCTTTAGACCTTATTTAGAGATTGTTGGAAACCCAAGTGATAAAATTTAGCCAACCATAGTTTGGAAATGTACATTTTGAAGTATAACTCGTTATTTGCTGAAATATTCTGTAAAGACTAAATTTTGTAAACATAGTAGGTTATTTCTTATTAATGATCGAGTTTAATCGAATCCGTAATTATATTCCGAAGCATCTCGTACCATTCAGTAAGCCTACACCTATTTTAATGGTGGGGCGTGAGTTTTAAAAAATAAACAACTTATAATTTAGAATATGTTTTGTCTGATTCATCTTTGATCTTACTTACTCACTGGCACTATCGAACCCGTAGGTTCATGGCCGCGCGGACATAAGCTCTCCATACATCCCTATCTTGAGCTAATGCTTTCCATTCATTCCCTGTATAATCTACTTCCCTCAAATCGTAGTTAATGTTATTTTCCCACCTCATTCTTGGTCTACCAACTGGGCGTTTTCCCTCTGGTTTTCCTACAAGAAACTTCCATGCACGTCTTTCATTTCCATGCGTGCCACATGTCCTGCCCATCGCAGTCTACGAGACTTAACTGTTTTATTATATCTGACTTCCTATAGAGATCATATAGTTCATTGTTATGTAGTCTTCTCCATTCATCTGTCCAAAAATTTTCCTAAGTACTTTATTCTCAAATACTTGTAATCTCCTTTCCTCCCTTAAAGTGAGAGTCCACAATTTTTTCATCTTTGATCTACTTCTTCTAAATTTCCCTCATTTGTCCATTAACTGCCCATTTCCATTATATAATGTATTTCTGTATGCGAAGATATATTTAATTATAATAATGTTTACTTCCAGCCCCAATTTCTTAGTATTATTTTCATTATATAATGCATTTTCCTTAATATGACTATATATCCTTCTGAGCATCTTTCTTTCAAAATCAGCCAATTGAGATTCATCATGTTCAGTCAGAACCCAGGTTTCACTCCAGTTAAGTTAACATAAATCTGGTTTAGTGTTTTATAGAATCTGATTTTTGTTTCACGTGGTTTTGAATTTAAATTCCTTATTTATTGAAAAAATAACATTTTGTATTCCCTTATTTATTTCTTCCTGTATATTACTGTGTTTATTTAGTCCCATTAAACAGAAGTCCATGAATTAAACAGTTATGAAGTAATGTCAATTTTACTGTTTGGCACTCGCTGATAGTAAGTGCTAATTCTAACAAAATCATCAGTCTGATTCTATTCACATTGTCTTACATTTGTTTAAATGTCTTAACCTTAAAGTGACTAAACAATCAATCAAATCAAATCAATAAAAAACGAACGAATCTGCATAGAATGCGGCTTTTTTAAGGCGGCTACTATGCAGTTCTGTCGACATGGGTACGAAGGCCCGAGCCCATTAACGCCATATGAGTAAATTTCGAAGTGTTTGAAACACTTTGATAGTTTAAATGAATAAATATAAAATTGTGTAGTATGCGTTAATTCCACGGCTGTGTCCAGGAGCATGTTAAAGCTCCGTGTGATTGGCTCCTGTGTGACCTAATTAGGTTTTATTTATTGATTCATTAGTCATTTGTTTGTGAATATTGCTCTATTTATACATTGAACATGTTTTTTTGACGGATATCTGTGTCGAATGTGGTATAATTTTGGCATGGGTGACACATTCGAATAAATTTTGTAATATGTTGCTAATAATTTTGCTTTATCGTTGATATTTTAATTGGATGTGTTTAAAAGTTACTAAATGATTGTTTTAATAGCTAATATCGCTTTACGAAAGCCATTGAATTTGTGTATTAAGGCACGGACCGCCTCGAAAATGTTTGGACTTTGAAAATGTTTGAGTTTACGAACTCTAATTATTTTCCATTGCACTGGTAATTTCTCCTACCCGTTATTTAAATGTCCCGGACTGCAAAGAAAACAAGATCATGTAAAATGCTAATATACGGCGTGCGCTGCTACGCCTAAATAAATTATGTGTTTTTGCGTTTAGTTGGATAAGTAGAAGGAAAAATAATTGCAAATTTATATCGTTATTATTTTTAGATACCCCGTGCTGATTACCCGGGTTACCCAAGAATCTACTTATCCCGATCTTCTTGTTATAAATTAGTTGAAATTGCTCTCTTCATTATTGTAGCTAAAACGACCAATTAACTAATTAATTCTATTTCCAAATTACCTTTCATACAATCCCAATAATAAATAGAATTTCATCTTCCAAAATTTAACGTTCAAGCAATCACTGTAAGTAGTTATATCGTAATTATTTTTAGTTAGCTTTAGTTTAAATGAGCTGACAGACAAAATTCGTTATTTAGAGTTATCCGTAAAAGAATCCAGGCGCGCCGTGCGCAGTTATGCTTGCCCGGGAATCTACTTATCCCGATCTTCTTGGCATCAATGAAAAACAAAAATGTTTATTATGAGTTATCCGTAAAATACAAACTTATGCCGTCGCGGACATTTTTGTAGTTTTTTTTTTCAGATATCCATTTCTGTATACATTAATTTTGTGTGTATGTTATGGTTTAGGCAGCGTAAGCCATTTAAGCGTCAAAAAAGGGACTTTTTCACGTTTTCACTAAAAAGGGTGACTTTTAAGGGTGTAGGAGTTGAGTATTACAACTCTCTTATAGCCTATGTTTATCCCGGGAATCTCCTGATCATTTTGCAAAAAGCCCCTTCACAATCGGACGAACAGTATCGCAGTACATAAAATACGAACAAACAAACAAACATTTTTATATATTAGATGAATGCATTGTAAGGGTATCTTGTACCTTTCTTCATGGAGAATTTATCCTAGCTCTTTAAAAGAGAAAGGTGGTGGAAATCCTCTTCTTATTCTAGTTAATAATTCACACCACATTGCATCAGTATTACCCGGTTAAGGAGTAAGCGCAGTTGTTGACGGAGGGCACTGCAGTCGTGTTTATGCAGGAATAGACCACGTGACACTGCTATCTACGAGTGCAAAGGGGAATGGGACGTGGGACGCTGACAGTGTACACTGCCTTATATGACGTCACGTGTACCAACAAACAGAGCTTCCTGATTCTTCCGCCTGCAGAGATACTTTGAATGAGTAATAACATTCAGATCTGAAGATTAAGCTGGCCATGGTAGACTCTTCACGCTCTTCCAACCAATTTTAACACAATCGCTTAATACTCGTATATTAAACTATTTCACACTTTAAACATAAGTTAAATTAAGCTAAACAAACTATAACCACCAGACTGTGGGGAAATAGTGCGGAAATGATATATTTACATTCTTACAAGTACTGCGCGACCTGATTGTAGACTGAAGCAGAGAGAATACAGTAATCATGTCACGACCGTAGTGTCTACAGTTAACATAGACAACGTAACTCTTTATTTCAGGGCTGAACAACAGGTAAATTAATACGGTTGTGAATATGCACGTTGTAATATGTACCAATTTCCAGAGTAAGAAAACTATAACAGGTGTACGGAACAGTAGGCATCCCTAGCTTCCGTCTGTCTTGATATTTCTTCAGACACGCGTCACTCTTTGTAAACCAACAAATTTGTTTGTTCATAACTTCACATCTCGGTACTATTTCCCCGCAATCTGATAACACTAATTCTAGTGGATACCATTATGTAGAATAGGGCGAAATTTAACTAAGGCAAAGCTCTGGAGAATTTTTCGGACAAGGAAAATTAGATACGTGCTAAGATATACTTCTTAGAACTCTCCATGGCGGGTCAGGCCTAAAATGGGTTTAGTCTACCAGAAGTAAGGTCGTCAATTTGCAAGTGTTGAAACAATGGATACACGAAACATGCGCAATGATCACTATATTATTGTTAGATAAGGTTTCAAGAGAGACGGTGAACCGTTGGCAAACCTACTTCGGCGTTGATAGTGGTTATGTGGAAAAACATGAATACATATCCCTGAATTTTTTTGTATAATTTATTTTATTTTTAATTCAACTATTTCGCAGAAATATATTGCGACTTTATAGACATCCTGTACTTATCTTTTGACTAGATACTCTGTATAATAAATAACTTTCACCAGTTATCTATAATAAATTTAACAAAAAGGGAATTGAAATATTTTAAATTAGTGATCTGATTTCTTATAAGAAGAAGTTATCTTTTTATCTGTTTGCAGAGTTGATGCTACAGATAGAGGAACATTTAATTAACTGATCTCGAGTTCAGTAAACCGTTTTCCCAATACATCTTCACGGACAGTCATTATTTCCTGTTCTAGGTAACGCCAGCTACAATCTGTTTGAAAACAAAGTTTACTCAAGATTCGTCACAAGAAAATTTATATATCGATAGGCCTATAATTCATAGAGATCTTCGGTATCCGACGTCATCTGCGTATTTATTATACATTATTTCCTAGGAATTGTACACCATCATCATCATCACATGGCGCTACAGCCCATATTGAGCCCTGGCCTCCGCAATTCTCTTCCTCCTCACTTCTCTATCCGCCGCAGTATCAATTCCTGATACTAAGCAACTGGTTAGCGTCCTTTCTCACTGCATCCTCTCATATATTTTTGGTATACCTTGAGATCTTTTCCCGTCAAATGTTGCATTCTTTATCTTCTTCGGAATTATTTGATCCTGCATTCTATGCACATGTACAGCCCATTGTAATCTCTTAAGTTCTATTATGGTATCTAAACTAAACATTCGATATAGGCCTAGTTGTTTAAGTTTATATATATATATATATATAATTCTCCATATATTATAATTCTACATACACCATTTTCAATAATGGATCAATATATTCATCGTAATATCTTTCTTTCGATTTTATTAACCATATCAGCACTCTTCTGGGAAAAGGTCCAGGTCTCACAACTATACGTCAGAACTGGTTGGCAAAGAATTGTACATTTGTGCTCAAATGATTCAGCGGATACTTGGTTTAAAATACACGAGATTTATTATGCAATTTATAAGCGAACGAATCATATTCTACTGCACCTGGCACGACACCGTAATATCCTTATATTGGCTTTAAGTGAAAGACACATTTAGTGAAGATATGTCAGCGTAACGTTTAGCTCAATACTAGGATGCTTGCTTGGTGTACACGAGGTATAAAGGTTCGATCCGTGGCCAATTTTTTGTCCTTACTATTTCCATTTATCTGTTCTTTTTAAAGGCGAAACACTGTTATGTAGAATTGTAGGCTTCCACGGCCGGATTGTTGACTCTTAACTTGATCATCCGGGGTGATTGGCTGTATTGCAGTTTTATTTAAACTCGACGGTTCATCTACTGCTGAGGTGACATCTTCAGGAGGTTTTGCCTGCTTTCTGAAACTCCTCAACTGTCGGCCGCAAATGAGGAGTTCACAGAGGACACACAGAATCTCTTGAAGATGTCTGCCGCAGCAGTGGATGAATCATCGAGTTTAAATAAAACCGAACCACGGCTAATCAGCCTGGAAAACCTTAACTGTTATGTGGAATTGTGTATTGCTCGATATCTGAAGGCTATTATACGAGACTGAACTTGACCGACAAAAAGTAAAGTCGTATTTGGAGGTGGAACACACAAAAAAGATGAAAATAAATAAATAATATGTAAGAAATCTTTGAAATTAACATCTCGTCCACAAGCCTCCTGCGCCTGTCACATCACGCACTCGCCGCGGCACGGAGTCAACGATATCCTGGAAAATGCCATCTCTTCCTTTGCATAAGCAACTCTGTTCCACAATTTTCTCTGGGTACAATAAAGTCTTGGCCATCTGTATCGTAAAGTTTCCTTCATTCTCGTCCAAACGTAGATACTCTTTGGGGTCATATCAGGTGACATCGGAGAGTGATGGATATCACGTCTCCTCTGAAACCATCTCTGAATCCGAAGGGCATTTTGAACAGGATGGTTATCCTCTTGGAGCTCACATATTCCTTCACGATAAGTTCCCAAGCGGAAGAAACTAATACATTCTCCTGAATATAAAAACATGCTACTGTGTTGAAACTCCGTAGATATGCTTTACAACTGCCCCATCGAACGGTACCTACCCCCAACGTGATGCGATTATTCGACCGGACTAGCAATCGGATACACATAATGGGCTCATAGTAGCCATCCAAGCGATATACATTGACAGAACAGTCGTCGTATTCGAGACGATTACTTCGTCGGAGAAAATTATACACCGTGATTCAAAATTGACTTTACAAGCTTATAGAAATTTATTTAGAAGACCTACAGAATTGGTTTTAATGTCATGTGATAGCACAACTCATCAAGTTTCCACCGACATAGTTTTATAGTACCTAGTTATCTCACCGCGTGCGCTAACGTAGTTCATATCAAAATGGCTGCTTTCACAGGTGCCGAGCGTGCTCGTTGTGTGTTTTTGATCGAAGAAACTAAATCTGCGATAATTGTTCAGCGTAGATTTCGTACCCAGTATGGTAAGGATTCTCCTAGCAGCCCAACAATTTATTCTTGGCACCAAACATTTGTTAGGACTGGCTGTTCTGTTTGTCATTCCAAGCATACTGGCCGTCCACGTACGGCTGAAGCTGTGGTTGAACAAGTGAGGGATAGCTTTGCTCGGAGCCCTAGGAAATCAACGCGGCGTGCGTCACGTGAGACTGGCATTTCACAACCGACCATTTGGCGCATACTACGGAGACGTTTGCACTTGAAACCATACAGATTTTCGATGGTGCAACACATTACTGATAAAGATAAGATGGTTCGACGTGATTTCTGTGCAGAAATGCTTGGTCGGATTGAGGAAGATGAAACGTATTTGAACCACGTAATCTTCAGCGACGAGTCTACATTCCACGTCAGTGGCAAAGTAAATACCCATAGCTGCAGGATCTGGGGCTCTGAACCTCCACATCTCCATCTGCAACACGTACGTGACAGCCCGAAAGTGAATGTGTTTTGTGCCCTAAGTAAAACTAAAGTGTACGGCCCCTTCTTTTTCCAAGAAAAAACTATCAACGGTACGATTTATCTGGATATGCTAGGAGGATCCTTACCATACTGGGTACGAAATATACGCTGAACAATTGTCGCAGATTTAGTTTTTTCGAACAAAAACACACAACGAGCACGCTCGGCACCTGTGAAAGCAGCCATTTTGATATGAACTACGTTAGCGCACGCGGTGAGATAACTAGGTACTACAAAACTATGTCGGTGAAAACTTGATGAGTTGTGCTATCATATGACATTAAAACCAATTCTGTAGGTCTTCTAAATAAATTTCTATAAGTTTGTAAAGTTGTAAAGTCAATTTTGAATCACCCTGAAAAAGCATAATAATAGCGCCTCTAGTATTATTAATCACAAGCATCATAGCTTATCTCAATCTAAAATGCTCATATTCACAGTAGTGGCCAATTACTAGAGTTTTTTTTACGTCTAGAAAATACAGAGTTCTTCATTTATAACCTAACGGGAAGGTGTTTGTATTGCTCCAATTCAAGATTCTCGAGTAGAAGCAAAAGCTACACGATCCACGATTACTCATCATACAATCTAATATTTCTGGCAGATCGACGGGACCTGTATATCATGGACATTGAGGCGTCTTCAAATATTGCTGCTTCAGTCGGACAAAATAAAGTGTAACTCAACTTAAAGTCCATTCAAACGAACGGATTACTTGACACAATAAACTATGAAACTTTCATTCTGGGAGGCCCCAGTTCGAATCCCATGACTGAACTGACTTTTTTCCCCTTAACTCGTCAAGTAAAATGTTGAGCTGATACCGCTGTTGTAGTGGATAGGAACCTAAGAGAATTATATGAGGGAATTAGTATAGAGAAGAAAGGGTTTCAGGCTAGAACAAACATAATTCGGAATGAAAATGGGGATATGATTGCAGATTCCAGGAGTATATTAAATAGATGGAAAAGTTACTTTAATCAGCTATTAAATGTACATACAAAACAGGACATTGAGGAGGATAAGTTACAGACAGCAGAAATGCTATTCGCAGAACCAAGTTCATTAGAGGTTGAAATGGCGATTCAAAAATTGAAGATGTATAAAGCATCAGGTTGAGATGAGATCCCAGCAGAACTGATAAAATCAGGGGGAGAAAAATTAATGGACAAGATACGTTGGTTGCTTAGTATGATTTGGGAAAAAGAAGCTCTTCCAGATGAATGGAAAGAATCAATTATCGTACCAATTTATAAGAAAGGAGATAAAACTGATTGCAACAACTACAGGGGCATCTCATTACTTTCACTTCGTACAAAATTCTAACAAATATATTAGTAAGCAGACTTACTCCCTATATTGATGACATTCTGGAAGATCATCAATGTGCATTTAGAAGAAACAGGTCTACAACAGATCAGATTTTTAGTATAAGACAGATTTTAGAAAAGAAATGGGAATATAATGGTACTGTACATCAACTATATGTAGACTTCAAAAAAGCGTATGATTCAATTAAGAGGTAGAAGTTATATAGTATCCTGCTGGAGTTCGGAATTCCTAAAAAGTTAGTTAGACTTATACGAATGTGTCTAAATGGCTCAAGTAGTAGGGTGCGTGTAGGCAAACAGTTTTCAGACACTTTTGAAATCCAGAATGGGTTGAAGCAAGGAGATACACTATCTCCTCTACTATTTAATTTTGTACTAGAGCATGCCATTAACTATTTAGAGAATGAGGAAGGCCTACAACTGAATGGTATTAATAAGCTGTTAGTTTATGCTGATGATGTAGTACTATTGGCCGATAGCGAGGAGATACTAAAGGTCAACACACACACCCTATTGAGTAACACTAAGGAATTGGGACTGGAAGTAAATATCAGTAAAACTAAATATATGGTCACAAGTAGAAATTCAGTATATAATGGAAATGAACAGCTAATGACAAATGAGGGAAATTTTGAGGAAATGGCTGAATTCAAATACCTAGGAACAATAATCACAAATAGGAATGAGGTGCACAAAGAAATTAAACATAGGCTCAATTCTGGAAATGCATGCTATTATGCATTGCAGAGACTTTTGATGTCCCAACTCCTTTCAAAAAACGTTAAGCTGAAAATATATAAAACTATTATTCTACCAGTTTTATTATATGGGTGCGAAACATGGACTCTTACTTTAAGGGAGGAAAGGAGATTACGAGTATTTGAGAATAAAGTTCTTAGGAAAATTTTTGGACCAAAGAGAGATGAACAGACAGGTGAATGGAGAAGACTACATAACAATGAACTATATGGTCTGTATAGGAAGCCAGATATAATAAGAACAGTTAAGTCTCGTAGATGCGATGGGCAGGACATGTTGCACGTATGGGGAATGAAAGACGTGCATGGAAGCTTCTTGTAGGAAAACCAGAGGGAAAACGCCCAGTTGGTAGACCAAGAGTGAGGTGGGAGAACAACATTAACTATGATTTGAGGGAAGTAGATTATACAGGGAATGATTGGAAAGCATTAGCTCAGGATAGGGACATATGGAGAGCTTATGTCCGCGCGGCCATGAACCTACGGGTTCTATAGTGCCAGTGAGTAAGTAAGTAAGTTGTAGTGGATAAATATTAACCACAGTAAGTCGAGTCTGTTGCCATCTAACTTCATATTCGTTGATTTATTTTACGACGCGTTTCAAAAATCTCTGTTTTATCTTCATCTTCTCCAGACTGATTCTGGAATGTGAGGTAAGGTAAGATGATAAAAAACTCAACTGATTTATTAAGAAGGACGTCATAATGTTACTTCCTATTGTAATTTCACACCGACCACAATGTTAATCACAGTAGAGAAGTTCGATTAGGTTCGTATAGACAATTATTCTTACAGCTACAAAGTGAAGATTCCTCATTTTTCCCTTGACATTGCTAATTGTCACGAAATTAGTGAATGTTGAGTTCTGTATTTTTTTGTATTGTAAGCTCATGTTTTCCCTTTACAGAGATTTAGGCGCTCTCCCCCTACAGGGAAGAATTTGAACCAGACTAATTTAGTTACGCTTGTTTTCGTATAGATGTCATTTTGAGTGGTCCGTGGTCAGCGTTCCGCCTCATACTGACATCTAGGAAACCAAGGTAGTACTAGGGCAGGAAAATTCGGTAAATTTTGCTTAGATGCCTTTTCATTCAGGCTTAAGGATTTTTTACGAGCCTGAAAATCTGCAAACTCTGGACCCACGGCTTAAAGTCCCTCCCGGAGGACTTGCTCCTTGGATGTTTCCGTCCTAAAAAATCCATCGACCCGGCCGGGTTTGAAACCGCGACCCTCGGGACCAGAGGCAAGGAGCATAACCACTAGTCCACCGCGGCCGATTGAGTTCTGTAAATATAATTAATTAATTCATTCATTCATGTATTACACTGAGCAACAAAAAATAAACTTTTTATTTTGTCTCAGGAAGAAAAATATGTGATTCTGATATTATTTTTTCTCCTGAATACAAATATGATATCGGTTTTTCTCCATCACGCAAGGTTTCTGAGAGACGCAAACACTTTAATATTTTCTACATTCGTAACTATACAATATTCGAACATTCGGATTCACCTAGAAAGTAAGAAATGACGATTTCTGCTATATTTCACCTGTAGTGCATCCCTATTGATGGTCCAACAATAATCGGCCAGCATATTAGGATTCCATTTGACTTGATATCTCTTTTCCACAGCTGAAATCTCCTGATGAAAGTGTTCCCCGTGCTCATCGCTCACTACGCCAAGATTTTCCGGAAAGAAATCTAGGTTTATTAAAACATAATTATTTAAATCCATTAATTGAAATTGAAATAAAATAAAACCGTGTGTGATGGAGAAAATTGCGAATACGTATTTGAAAACACGATAAAAAAACTGCATTAAGTACAACTATTGGTACTCATGAGACAAAAATCATGTTGACCAGTGTTATTAACGTTTTATCCCCGAGAGACGCAAGGGATTTAAACGCTTGTACCAGCAACACGAAAAAGGTACATTTCCGGACAAAGGTTCCTATTAAAAACATTCTTTACTCGGTCTGCTCTATAAGTCCTACATGTTAATAAATTTCCGATCATTCTGTATTTATTAAACCAGATGGCATCGACGTGTTTAAATTCTAACATTTCTTACGGCTGTGTACATTTTTGCTGTCTCTCCAGACTTTTAAGATATGATGTTTTACAGAAGCACTTTTAATAGCCTATTAAGATTTTTTGTACAATATTTTTCACTTTATTTATACAGATAACAGAGTTAGGTTATGAAATTTAGGATATTCCTGTTTAATTGCTGTAGAAATTAGCAACGAAAAGGAAGATAATTTTCCCCAATGCTCTCGTGGAAATAACATGAATAAAATAGATAAGTTGAGGGTGAGTATTATTTTTCCAAGAACAATAACTTCCACCACGCAATGTTACGTGCGGAGGAATACATTTCCTCAAAATATAGATGTTATAAAAGAAAGAAATGAACCTATTCATTTTATATACCGCAACCAATTGCACGGTTGAAGTGTGATTCGTATTGTAACTTCGTCATAAAGTGTGAACGTATATATCAATCTGTTTAAAGTGCGGTAGCGAAATAAAGTAACAATATTGCTATAGCAACGTACAATTTGCGGCCCCCCAAAATATCTATTTATAACTTTAATAAAATATGTAATTTTTTTCTTCAAATGCCCCAGGTTTGTCTTTCGACATTCCTGGTTTCTCTCCTGGCATGGCGTGCTTGTAACCCACTTCTTAGGTTGGGGCGCCTGGAAGGCAGGGTTACGTTGCCCCGATGATATGATGGGTGATGATGATAATGGTGCGCCAGGAGAATCCCTAATCCTAAGATGATTATGAATGATGATGATTGCGATGGCCATATGATTTCGGGGACCGTTTGGGCCTTAAAGTTTTCCTGACATTTATCTTACAGGTGAGGAAAAACCCCGATAAAAACCTCACCCAGAAAAACTCCCGACCGGGGATCGAACCCGGGCCCGCTGCGTGACCCCGAGACCACAGCGGTGGACATCCATCCATCCATAATAATTCTGCCCGAAGGCAGGTCCTTCACTGCAATCATAGCATTTTCATGCTATGCTTCCAGGTTTACTGTGGAATTGTGTAGGTGTGGTAGCTTCCCTTTGCTTTCCACACCGGTGAAGGATGATGATGATGATAAGGATGATGATGATAAAGATGATGGCCATATGATTTCGGGGACCGTTTGGGCTTTAAAGTTTTCCTGACATTTATCTTACAGGTGAGGAAAAACCCCGATAAAAACCTCACCCAGAAAAACTGTCCCGACCGGGGATCGAACCCGGGCCCGCTGCATGATAAGGTAGCACGCTACCCCGAGACCACAGCGGTGGACATAAAATATGTAAATAAGCATGTCTATTTAAACACACATATTTGGTGGTATTGGATATTGTTGTTTCATAATTCGAGCATTTTGCGTCCGTGTAGAGCCTACTCTTCAATTATTATAAGAACAGAATGTTTACCATAATACCTCACAACAAACTACGTTTAACTAAAAACCAACTCAGTGGCACTATCCAAACCGTAGGTTCATGTGTGCTGGCTGTAGCATTATTACCGCATATACTAATTAATTATTGCACTGTTAGCCAATAGCATAGAATCCATATATATATATATATATATATATATATATATATTAAAGTATTGAATTAACAATCAGAATGTATTTATATTATATTATGAAGGGAAATTGCGTACTGGACACTCTAATATATAATAATAATTACATGTGGATATTCAAGTTGAAACAGGCAGGGGCGTTGAGTTTGGATAATATTACTCACCATCCCCCAGTCTAATACAGGGGCGTCGAGTCAAGATAAGATTACTCTCCATCCCCTAGTTGAATACAGTAAGATAACATGGCTGGAAAATTCCAGTCTTCATACGTAACTTTAGAAGAGATGTGTCCTTATTTGGAAATGAGGGTGAAACATTCCAACTCAGCGTCCATGCCACGCCCGCTTATCAGAGGGTTTATAACGGCTGATCCCCTTGGCATCAGGGCTTATTCTTCATGGTTCCGACCTCGTCTCTATGACAGTTAGAGACACAATATTGTAACTTTTTAATCATCGTCTTTAATAAATAATTAAATCAAGTTCTGCATTCACTGGAGTTCTTGGACTCACAACGAATCCTACCTTCAAATTGTCTGATCTACCCGAGGGCCAGGTTACGACACATGGCTGCGCGGACATAAGCTGTCCATACATCCCTATCCTGAGCTAATGATTTCCAATAATCCCTACAAACTATGTATAGGCCTATTATTATTGTTATGGACTACGTCTCTTCTTTGTCACAATTTTTAGTGGATTTCATTCTAAAACATTTTTGGGTCATCCATTTTTTGTGTATTTTTATCCAAAAGTCTTATATTACTCAATTATTCAATTAAAATACCGATATATTGGGGTACTTACACGACATTGGAACTCCTTACCAACTGAAATAATGAATTATGAAAAATTAAATTTTAAAATCTGGTACATAAATATTTATTATTTATTTGTATTCAATGCTACCATGATGTAATTTCGACATTCTGGTATTCTCTCCTGGCATGGCGTTTTTATAACCCATTTCTGAGGTTGGGGCGCCTGGAAGGCGGAGTTACGCTGTCCCGATGATATATGATAGGTGATGGTGGTAATGATGCGTCAGGAGAGGCCTTAATCCTAAACTTAATGAATATGTTACTGATTACTATTTAACTCATGCCCCAAATGGCAGTCAATGACCAATTACATTTCAATGAATTTTGATTTACAACCGATCACTGTCGTTTTCACCTCGATTTTATCACTTTCATTTCTTCATTTTCATTTTATCAAGTGGCTCACAGATTGTATATATAGTGCACGAATGTAACCAGATTCTGCTTGTGAGATATAATAGAAAAACATTCGTAGCAGTTGATTATACCACAAAAAAAAACACTCTCTCTGTACTTTCTTATTTCCCAGGTATTAACGTTCCAGAAAAATATAATTGACATATTTACTTCATAGAACATTAGGAATTAATTAACCTGTAATGATGGTTATGAATAGTTTAATGTGTTTCATTTTTTCTCCACTAGGGTGCATTCTTACAATATTGCGATTCTATTTGGCAATAAATATCTGGCTGGAGTGATGAAGAAGTGAAATAATATAACAAACGTTTCTCATTTGTTTTCAAATATCGCAGTTTACATTAAATATATAAATATGTTAAATAACTATAGGCCTATTTAAATAATGATTTGTGAGTAAACAGCTTAATTTTATTCGTTAAATAGTCCTAACAAATGCCACTCTTGATTTCCAAATCCTCTAGATAAATTCACTCCTCACTTCGTGAGTCGTGCGTGAATTTATCGATAATTTGGAAAATCACTCGTGGCATTACTTATGATAATAATGATCAGATGATATTCGGGGACCGTTTGGGCCTTATTAATATTATTTCTAGTATCTAGAGATTATTTAAATGCCAGCTTCATGAGTAAAATAACATTTCATTGGTTTACCTATTCTGCATTGATTTGTTTTGGGCCGCTTTTATTAAAATAATGCACATGTTAAATAGCTTATTCTATTTGTAATTATAACTCCATAACGCAACAGCCGGTTGCTGGCATAATACACATGTGTTAATCACAGAGATAATTGATCATCCAGCAGTGTAGTGTTGGGGTGACAAGTGGTCAGAATATCGGGTCTACAAGCTATTATAGCTGGTTTTCTCGACGTGGAGCCGCTGCTTATTGTAGCTACCCAAATTTCTCACATTGCTAGACGGCACCGGTCCCATTCTGGCCGAAATTACATGGGAAAGTTTTTTTCTTCATGGAGACTCGAACCAGCGCAAGTCCCGTAGTTCTGCGCCTAGGCATGTTGCCTTAAGTCTCGTAGACTGCTATGGGCAGGGCATTTGGCACGAATGGGTAATGAAAGAGGTGGATGGAAGCTTCTTGTAGGAAAGCCAGAGTGAAAATGCCCAGTTGGTAGAACAAGAATGAGGTGGGAGAATAGCATTAACCACGATAAGGGAAGTAAATTATACAGATATGATTGAAATCATTAGCTCGGAATAGGGATATATGGATCTTTTGACCGCGAGTCCATGAACCTGCGGGTACGATAGTGCCAGTGAGTTAGTTAGTTATGCTAATGAAGTTAATATACTCTACTGGTAATGTAGTATCAATCTTTATGAAAGTGTATTAACATTTGAAATGTTATAGAAAGATAGAATTCTAGAATATTATATATATCTCGGTACTTTGTTGAAGTTTCATATGTGAAAATGTGACGAATGCACGATGGCGGAAAAAGTCACAGAATGCTGCAGAAGGGAGATGAGATTAAAAGAAAAGAGATGGAGGCATTTTAAAGACGAACTATTGCATTATTGCATTTTTCTTTGTCAGTGAAATGAAACACACAAAGATAGCAACGAAGCTTTTTGCTGTCTACTTGACAGTTCTGTCAATATACTACTTGGAACAACGTCCGCTCCTTATTTTATTTTTCTTTGTAGTCGGTAACCGTGACAACTTCAAATAAATAATCTATTGCCAATGCAAAAAAAAAAAGAACAAGGATAAATATAAATGAGATTGATACTGCTATAACACATTGATCGTAGATATATGGAGAGGATAATATAGAGCGATTCCATGAAAATGTCATACTGTCGTGACCTGGCCCTCGGGTAGATCAGACAATTTGAAGGTAGGATTCGTTGTGAGTCCAAGAACTCCAGTGAATGCAGAACTTGATTTAATATATTTATTAAAGACGATGATTAAAAAGTTACAATATTGTGTCTCTAACTGTCATAGAGACGAGGTCGGAACCATGAAGAATAAGCCCTGATGCCAAGGGGATCAGCCGTTATAAACCCTCTGATAAGCGGGCGTGGCATGGACGCTGAGTTGGAATGTTTCACCCTCATTTCCAAATAAGGACATATCCCTTCCTCATTTCCAAATAAGGACATATCTCTTCTAAAGTTACGTATGAAGACTGGAATTTACCAGCCATGTTATCTTACTGTATTCAACTATGGGATGGAGAGTAATCTTATCTTGACTCGACGCCCCTGTATTAGACTGGGGGATGGTGAGTAATATTATCCAAACTCAACGTCCTTGCCTGTTTCAACTTGAATATCCACATGTAATTATTATTATATATTAGAGTGTCCAGTACGCAATTTCCCTTCATAATATAATATAAATACATTCTGATTGTTAATTCAATAGTTTAATATATATATATGGATTCTATGCTATTGGCTAACAGTGCAATAATTAATTAAGTATATGCGGTAATAATACTACAGCCAGCACAATACCGAGATGAAAATTTTGAAACTGACGCAGGAATAATTTTGTTGATGTAATATATATCTGTAAATATAAAACTTTATAATTCTATAAGAAAATGTTTCAAATGTTCATTATTTTAATCTAATAATAGCGGTAGAACTTGTCATATTCCAAACCTGAAAAAATACGCAAAATTTTACCAATTTTTGTTCAATGGTCATATGAATTAGTTTTATTTCACAAAATGTTTTTTTAAACCATGCTTTGGTCCTCCTTGGTCGTAAATGAAACGATATTAATATTGCATTCTTCTTCTTCTTCGGCTTTCCCCCACTTATAGGTTTGCCGTCTTCAGTTTACATTTATCTCTATCATTCCAATCTCCTTCCAAATTCCTATCATCTATTATAGTTCTGATGTAGGTTTTCCATTTCCATCTTGGCCTGCCACGTTTATTTCTTCCAGGGGGTGACCATTGGTATATATTTTTTTGGCCATCTTTCATTTTCCATTCTTTGTACATGGCCATACCATTTAAGTGTTTGATTTTCAATCCTCTTAACAACAGATGTGGTGACATTCATTTCTCTCCAAAGGAATTCATTTCTTATTTTATCCTGTCTTGTTTTTTGGAGGCTTCTTCTAAAATAATCAGATTCAACTGTTCTAATTTTATTCTTTTGTAATTCCGTCAGAGACCAAGATGCACGTCCATATGATAAAATATTCTGTATTATGCTCTTATAAATTTTAATTTTCTTTGTAATATTTTTGTTCCACATTATTCCATATAATGTCTTAGTTGCATTTTTTGCCATTGCAATTTTAGTCTGTACATCTCTCTCACAGGTACCTGAACTTGTAATTATTGACCCAAGATATTTAAAAAAAATCACATTTTTTTTATTTTCCCTGTTTCGAGTATGAGGTCATCCACATCCTTTCCCAAACGCATATATTCTGTTTTCTGTAAATTTAGATTTAGTCCCCATTTTTATATTCTTCCATTAGTTAATTTATCATATATTTCATATCATCTTCATCCCCTGCAAAAATTATTTGATCATCTGCAAACAACAATGAATGTAGTACTTTTCCTCCTATAGGAATATCCATTTCAGAACATTTTTTATACCACAAGTTAAGAGCCTGGTCTAAATAAATGTTAAAAAGAATATAATTGGATTCTAATATTCTATATACCTTAAATGTGTCCTATAGTTGTTAACTGTAAGTTATGGTCAGTCAGTCACAGAAAACGGATAAAAATTACTGTACACAACATAATAATTGATGGATTAAAATTTCCTCTTGCATTGTACGTTATCGGCACACAACTGACAAAAACGTATTGATGACATTTTCTTGTAAAGTCATTATTTTTCCTGCTGGAGTCCCGTGACTGACTGACTGACTGACTGACTGACTTTTTGTCCCCTCATTTATATTGCTAATACGCATGACACAGTCAGTTGCTTGCTGAACTCAGCTAAGTATTAATATAAACTTGGATTAGGAAATCTGGTAGACTGTTCGGCTCAGCTGTTTCATAAAATAATTACTGGCCCTTCTTATGTGACAAATTGAGCTAAAAGGCAGTCAGCGGAAGGATTTAAATGTACAGTAATTCAATGAAAATGTCTTACCGATGTGAAAATTTTGAAATTGGCGCAGGAGTAATTTTGTCGATGAGATATACAATTTTACAGATGGAATTTTCTGATACTAGAAGTTAATGTTTGAAATACGGATTATTTTGAATCTAAAATTAATAGTAGAACATGACATATTCCGAAACCTGAAAACACATGCAAAATTAAACGAAATTTTGTTTTACGTTTTCACTGTATAAATTTGTTTTGTTTCACTGACGCTTTTATTATACCATATTTCGGTCCTTCCTGATCGTAAATGTAATACTAATTATTGTATTATAATATTCTAGATAATTAAAATGCGCCCTATAATTATTAAGGGTAAGCTACAGTCAGTCACATAAAACATACAAAAATTATTGTATACAATACGATAATTGATGGATTCAAATTTCCTCTGGGATTCTACGTTATCAGTGCATAACTTACAAAAAAAAGTATTAACGACATTGTCTTGTAAAGTAATTACGTTTGCCGCTATAATCCCGTGACTGACTTTTTTTTATTTATATTGCTACTACGCATGTTGCACTCAGTTGCTTACTACCACAGAATTTTAGAAAAACGATTTCAACATCTTGCAGCTATTCCGGCAACTCATGGAGTTCATCATGTGAAAGTGTTGAAGCCGTATGTTTTAGAATATGCACAAATTTCAAATGAACAATCAGTGCGAACAATTCACAAGTTTCGTGTGCGAAAGAAAATTATATTTTTATAAATGGCATTTAAATAATTCCTCATTATGCGATTCTTCAATGTATATGTTATTGTGGTGTAGCGCAATTGAAATATTCACAAGTATTGTGTCTGAAAGAAAATTATATTTTTATTAGTGGCATTTAAATAATTCCTCATTATGCCATTCTTCAATATGTCACTAGAGTATTGTGTACTGGAATCAAAAACAAGGGTACAGATGTTACTTTTAAATGTGTGTGTGTGCGTGTGTGTGTGTGTGTGTGGGAGTCCTTGAACTTCAAATGTTCTCGCATTAGTTTGACCTTTGACGTGCCATGTGTGTCGTATTATCGGGGATCCACAGTGCGATGTTGCCACATTATTGTGCTAGCATTCGCTTTGTGAAACAGAGCCATGCTTGTTGATTGCAACAACAGTTTTAAATCATATGAAGTTACCTGTATAAAAAAATCCAAATGGCGTGGCGTATATGTGATTATGTATGTATAACCTGTAGTGTGAAATAAATTATTATTGGGTGTAGCGTTACTGGAAACTAACAAGAGTGAAAATGCGTATGACAATGCTGTAAAATGAGCTCCAGCTGGGAACGATCAGTCATAAAGTAAGATTTCGCGCATTGTTAGAGATTTCTTTCAATTGTTTAGTTTGAAATTAGTAACTCTTGTCGGCAATATAATTTGTAATCAGTTGCTGTGATGGAAATATAACAGAATTATCAACATTTAAATATAAATGTTAATAATTTATATACTGTACGTTTTCGTTATTTTTTTATCTTGAAGGTTGAGACCCGTGAAAGTTAATATTAGTGTTCTGGAACGAACACTGCAAATTCCATATCGACATTTTTATTTATTTCAATGGTTCAATCTATTAACAGCATTAGATAGATTTTAATCAGTTAATATGGATGTAATAAAATTATACTCATATTAGGCTTATTTAACTATAGAGAAGGCCCTATGTTGTTTAGAAGTTAATATTTTCTTTATTTTGTGAAATTTAAAATGATACTTGGTAACCAAGTTAAATAAATTACACTATTTATTTAATCTTTTTACAGAATATCAAATTGTACATTTCCTATACATGATAAAAGGAGTGAAGTTCTTTATTCATCTCCATATTATCCCTTTTTATCTATTATCCATCCATAGTAATTCTGCCCGAGGGCAGGTCTTTCACTGCAATCATAGCATTTTCCTGCTATGCTTGCAGCTTTACTCGGGAACTGTAGATGTGGTAGCTTCTCGTTGCTTTCCACACCGGTGAAGAATGATGATGATAAGGATGATGATGGTCTTATGGTTTCGGGGACCGTTTGGGCCATAAAGTTTTCCTGACATTTGTCTTACAGGCGAGGAAAAACCCAGATAAAAACCTCACCCAGAAAAACTGTCCCGACCGGGGATCAAACCCGGGCCCGCTGTGTGACAAGGTAGCACGCTACCTCGAGACCACAGCGGTGGACTTATCTATTATAATTTCATATTATTATTTCGTAATATTTGTATAATATTTGCAGCTCCACAATATTAAAGTCTTAATAAAATTCAGATATGACAGTCAGTCACAGACTGTAGTCAGTCAGTCACACATCACATATAAGGTTATAATTCTGGTCTTAATTGTGATTTTGTTTCGTTTTTATTGAGAATGTAACTTGAAATGTGTCCTCCAAACGGTATTTTGGAAAATTGAATTAGGAATCACACTTCAGAGAATGATACAGATGAACATGTTAAGCTGCATGATGAGTTGACATTCATGTCAGTCAGTCACACATACTTTGATAGATATAAAGTGGCACTGTTTTTCTTCAAAAGTTCTATATTTAAGTGCATTCTTAACCACACACTATTCCTCTATCATATCACGTAGATAACACCCCTAATTTCAATCAATTGTAATATTTATGTAACCATTTTGCTGCAAAAGTGTATTGTAAATGTCAGTCAGTCACATTTGGAATTGCTCTATAATTACTAGACCAGTGAGACTGATAACACATTATCTATATATAAGTAGGTAAAGACAAAACACTTAGGTACCCCTTTTTCTCCTCTGTTTGTCAACAGATTTTTCAATGTTAACAATAAAACATTTTTCGAACATTTTTTTCCCTACCTTCAACGTAGAGTCGAAGTGTTTATTTAGAAGTCTCAATTCGTCATACTTGACGCTCCGTACGTCCTACAATCTACACTATTTGTACAATATCCAATACAGATCTCTTACATATCATTTTTGTATTATTATTATTATTATTATTATTATTATTATTATTATTATTATTATTATTATTATTATTATTATATAAACAACAACAATAGAAACGTAAAGAAGAATGAATGTCAAAAACAAAACA
Source organism: Diploptera punctata (assembly GCA_030220185.1). NCBI lineage: Eukaryota > Metazoa > Arthropoda > Insecta > Blattodea > Blaberidae > Diploptera > Diploptera punctata. The sequence continues at coordinate 53,015 of JASPKZ010007654.1, read as the reverse complement.
AAAGAGAAAATGAATGTCAAAGCAAAACACTACTAATAGTAAGGTATAAGTTAATCCATTTCCAATATATATGATTCTGTGCCTAAAGTTATATTTTTCATCCATACTCGTCCTTATTCATCCAGTCCTCTTTTTCTCGTTCCAGTTCGTATATCTTGCATTCATGAGTTTCGAGGACTTCTTTCTTACTTCTTCCAGGTGGACACCATTTCAATAATTTTCTGGGCAAGCTTTCTTCTTGCCTTCGTCCAACATGCCCATACCAATTTAATTGTTTGTCTTATATAATCTGCTATTGAATATTTAATATGCATTGTTCTCGTATGACTATATTTCTTATCTTCTCCAATTTTGAACATCTTGCTGCTCTTCGCAAGAAATCTTCTTCCATCGACATAATTTCTTTTGTTTTGAATGTCCATGCTTCAGCTCCATATGTGAGAGTACGTCTCACTATCGAATTATATAATAATAATAATAATAATAATAATAATAATAATAATATAATAATAATAATAATAATAATAATAATAATAATAATGAAGTATCGTAAGTAAAACGTCTACTTGCATCTGGTGTAAGCTAGGCCGAGGGACTTTGATTTAAGGACGGCAGCTGACCTCGCCTGTCGCTCCATCCCAAGGGCTAATGAAAATTAATTGAACGAAATGTAGGCCTACAGAGACTGCCAAATAGCTAAAGGCATGAAAACTCTTACGACCAGCCTGCAGAAGCTACATAGCATGCACTGCCCATATGTGTCACTAGTTGAACAATTCAACTCACTCACAATATATCTTTCTTGATTAGTTGTTTATACTGAAGTAGTGTAAGGTAAGCGACCGATACTTTTAGTTTAGTTATTAGCACGCATGAAGAATAGGCAGAGGCAAACAGAGAGCAAGCCTACTTGGCTCTGACTTCAGCCATGGTTTCACTTATATAACAGCATCTGAAGGTGTATGAAGAAATGGTGGAATGAAGTTTCTGGAAGGGAATATGGGGCCAAGATTTGTGCATATGACAACGAATATCAAATCGTATCGAGGAAACAACTTATTATAATTATATTTCACTCTGAAAAGGTTCCATATGTTAAGGAGGTTATATTAAATTAGTCATACGTGGTGCAGTCATTAAGTTTTGAGACTGAGCGCATAGTGGCGCTGTATTACGCTACAGCGCATAGGTGGCGCCATGGTATGGTACCTTGTCAGTTAGTCTCTCGTCCCAGCAAGAGACAGTTGAGTGCATTCACCGCAAGCAGAACTACGGTCTTTATTGTGACGGTGATTTGAATGCGCATGTCGGAACTCTAGATGTCACAGATAGAGCAACATCAAGTTCTGTCAGAAATTAGGCAAGACCGCTGTCGAAACGTTTCAAATGATGCAGTAAGTTTACGGTGAGTACGCATTGAGTAGCAGTGTTGTGTTTAGATGGCACCGACGTTTTTTGCAAGGAAGATATAGTTTGGAAGATGATGTGCGTACTGGTCGGCCACAAATATTTCGAACTAAACGCAAGATCGAAGAAGTTTTGACGATGATGCGTGCTAACCGCTCCCAATCAGTAGACGTTCTGGCAGCAGTGGTAGGGGTCAGCCATGGTACTTGTTACAAAATTCTGTCTGATGACCTGTACATGTCTCGTGTTACCTCACCCAGCACAGTGTGACAGGAATCCTGTCGCAAGACCAACGTGATGATCACATGGTGATTTCTTCTTTTTCCTCGCATGAAAGCAATCCTGCGTGGGCGTAGATATTATTCTTCCGAAGAGGTCATGACTGCCACAAGAGAAGCCATATACGGGACCTTCCTGCCAGCATCTTTCAGCGGTGCTTCCACCAGCTATACCTACCACGGTTAGCAAACGTGCATGACGGCCAAAGGCGACTATTTTGAAGGAGGATGTGATTCTATTTAAGTGTACGCCTAGTTATCGGGAATTTGTGAGAAATTCAGATTCTTGTGGGTGCCTATCCTCAGGCGTACAGTCTCAGAACTTAATGACTGTGCTAGTATATATTCATATAATGAAAATGGACACAATTATTCTAAAAAAAAAGTACATTCTGGACATGCGTATTTACATTTCTTCATGAAAGGTGCATATGTGAAAACATGGTGGAAGTATAGTTGCGCTATGAGTGAAAATAGACATAATACCTTACCTTTTAAGAAACATAGAATACAGAATCGCTTGAAGTAAAAAGAAAAAAAATCACTCACGAGTATGCTTTAATGATCGAGTTGAAAGTGATTTGAATTAAACAATCATCGGTACGTGTCAACACTGACCAACTTATTTTCTTCAGTGCATGTAGAGCAAGGAAATACATTCAGCTGTATTACGGTGTTTCGTGTCTTCGTGTATTGTTGGAATATGCTTTTACTGTAAACATTTAATATGTCCCCAGATACATATTAATATTAATAATAATAATAATAATAATAATAGTAATAATAGTAATAATAGTAATAATAATAATAATTATCCGGCATCATGACAGCTGCCGCCGTCTTCCGGAAACCAAAAGACATTCCTTTCTGCCCATCCTTTGATCTTACTCCAATTATCTGATAAGTAATCAATCATAGCCGCTTGCATACCTTCTATCCAGGTTTTTTTTGATCTTCCTTTCTTCTTCCTTTTCATTGGGATCCATTCCGTAATAAGTTTAGGCAATATTTGCTCTTGCATTCTTTCGACATGACGATACCATTGTAATTTATTTTTCAATAATGTCTATGACGTCCGGCTCCTCTTGTACAACCATAATTTCCCTCACTTCTTTATTTCGTATTATATCCATTCTAGATTTTCCAGCTGATTTACTTAAAACATCCATTTCTGTACTTAAAATTCTTCTCATTTCCCTGGTAGGAATTTTGCCAAACTTCAGCACCATATGTTAAAATGCTCTGAACTATACTTTGATATATTTTTAATGTTCTATTTTTTGTACTTTTTGTTCCACCAAAAAGTGTTTAAAGCATTTATACAATAATAATAATAATAATAATAATAATAATAATAATAATAATAATAATAATAATAATAATAATAATAATAATAGCTTTGTTTCACCTGGCAGAATTAAAGTTTTAAGGTCTTGTCTGCCACTCAAATAAGTTATATTAAATAGTATAGCGGAGTTAGATCAGGCAAATGTGCTGTATATCTCTGAGCTGGATTGCCTCTTCCTATCCATCGATTTAGGAATTGATGATTAAGTACATTTCGTGCAAATAAAGCAGAATGACGCCCATCTTGCTGATATTACGTTAGGGTTTACTCAGCATACGTCTTTCAACAAACAGGAAAGTACGTCAAGGAAATGTGTGTATTTTCACCAAGTAAATTTTAATTTATACACAATATATATATGTGTCTACCGCTGTGGTCTCGAGGTAGCGAGCTGCCTTGTCACACAGCGGGCCCGGGTTCGATTCCCGGTCGGGACAGGCTCCTGGGCGAGGTTTTTTTCGGGGTTTTCCTCACTTGTAAGACAAATGTCAGAAAGCTTAGGGCCCAACTTTTCCCGAAAATCATCCGGCCATCTTCATCATTCTTATCATTATCATCATCATCCTTCATCGGTGTGGAAAGCAACGTGAAGCTACCACATCTATAATTCCCTAGTAAAGTTGCACAGCATAGCATGAACATGCTATGATTGCAGTGAAAGACTTGCCCTCGGGCAGAATTACTATGGATGGATATATATACATATATATTGACGCAGACTTTCATGAAAAATGAATACGAAAATACTGTACATTTTTAATGTGGGAAGTGTAATTAAATATTCTACTGTTTGCTGTTGGCTATATTTTATCTGCTCAAACTAATGATCAGCTACACATGGGTTCTATATAACTGTTTAAAATTATAAGCAGATATAGCGTAATTACATACGTAGAAATAAAACCAAAGTAATTGCATTCCATGGCAAACAACTAGCAAATAAAAACTTAAATAAAGAGGAATTTTAACATCTCACTTTAATTATCTCGGAGAAATATATATATCTCTGAGATCTCAGAGATCCGGGTTAGAATCCCGTCCAGGCATTTATTTTTCTTATCATTCCATATATATATATATATATATATATATATATACGGTACAAATTATGATGTTGCAAACAGATTGTTCAAATTTCACTAAGTGGACACAATACAGTGAATTCTACATAATAAAATCAGATGAAGATACGCACTTGAAATTGAACTGATAATAAGAAAACGGTACACATCACAGAAAATACAACTTTTCGGAAAACGTAAAAAAAATAAAAATAAAACTAATTCTCTGCCAAACATTTAATTGATTTTGATACCATCAAACGGTTATAAAAGTCATAGAATATGCCCCTTGTAGCAAGTCATTCACTCAGCCTCTTATTTCAGATAAAAAAGTACTTTCATTAAGGGTGAATAATTTATTAACATGTAATTATTATCAGAAGTAGGGCATATTTATATTCAAATGAAATGGAATTAAAATATGAATTCATTGGTGACAAAATCAAAATGATATAACCTACCATAAAACAATTCTATATGCAATAAATAAAACACTAGTACCAAGTGATTAGCTCGGTCATAGATCTGAACCTTGGCTATTGTGGTGAACCACACTGGTAAACATCATACAATGGAACCGTAAGCCCTTATACAATGGGGAAAAAGTCTGCAGTTTTCTTTGTAGAAAGGACTTACAAGACTGTGCTATTATTAAATTATTATAACAATATCTAAATCCGAAAACTTCATACAAAAGGCTGGGCAGTTGTAAAAAAGCAACTGGATTTTCCTAGGTAAACTGTGGGAAGAGTTGTCCCCAAGCCAATTTTAACTAGAACATGTGCGCTAACAGCAGGTGCCTTCTTTGGCGGCATAAGGTAGATGCCGACAAACGAAAGCCGCCCAAATTAAATATTACTCTCATTTGGTCAACCTTGGAAATGTTATATTAGGATGCAACTAATTTAAAGGGAGGGGACGAGGCCACAAACGCCTACGTTTAACACCCCCGACAATACCCTCAAGATATAAAGTACCAATCAAAATTATTGTACCATATGAACTCTTTGTGAACTCTTTTGGTGGAAGGAACATATGCCGGCCCACTCAGATATAATAAATATTCTTACTTAGCAAAAAGTAAGTCAGTTCTGCATAACTCATCGAGGCGGAAATTCTCCGCAGCCCACAGATAATGTGAGTTCATTCTCCGCAGCCCATAGGTAATGTTAGTTCTGACCCTATAAAATCAAGTAACTATAATAAGTGATAGCGCATTTGTTGACTCAAATGGTGAAGATAGAATAATTATTTAAACCAGTTACCAACAGTCTTCGTGTCAACTCGTCTAATACAATTGTAACCTTAGCGACAATAAACGTGCATCATCCAGTGGAATTGATCACAGGAAGTCTGCTGTTTTCCCCAGAGAATATCCTTTCTCATAGATTTCCGAGATATAAGTCCATTGTTCTACCGAAACCTGAACCCAACTAGTCCGGAGCAACAATTGCCCATGAACCACTCTCCTGGGCATATAATTAAAACATACCCAGATTAAAATCCTTTTTCTTCACCCTTTTTCCATTCATATCCATCCATCCATAGTAATTCTGCCCCAGGGCAGGTCTTTCACTGCAATCATAGCATTTTCATGCTAGGCTTTGAAGCTTTTCTAGGGAATTGTATTGTGGTAGCTCCCCGTTGCTTTCCACATCGGTGAAGGATGATGATGATGATAATGATGATGGCCATATGATTTCGGGGACCGTTTGGGACTTAAAGGTTTCCTGACATTTGTCTTACTGGTGAGGAAAAACCCCGATAAAAACCTCACCCAGAAAAACAGTCCCGACCGGGGATCGAACCTGGGCCGGCTGCGTGACAAGGCAGCATGCTACCTCGAGGCCACAATGGTGGACTCTACTCAAATAATAAAGCATTATTTTAAAAACTAGAATTTTGTTTAAAATCTATTAAAATTATAATTTTATTAGTGTTTTATTATGTGTTTTTTGTTAATTTCTGTGATATAAGTTACCTTCGATTAAGAGGTAATAATCTATATTAAACTTTATGATCAATAAAATATATTTACGCGATTCAAAATTCATCTACTTATATATACAATTTAATACTATATTTTAATAGATACATCTTTATTAAGTTAATCTTACAATACTTTTTTTTATATATATATATTTTCAACTGAACTAGTCTGCATTACAGCTCGTATTTTATGTAATTTCACATTCTGTTTCTGCATGATACAATGTAGTTATAAGGCAAGCTAAAATATCGACGAGCTAACAATTCCTCTTAATGATAAGTTGGTAAGAGGCACTCGAAATAGCATTAAGTTATAAGTTTATGATTTGTCTTTTATGAGTTCGTTCAGTGATCCTGTCCATATTCTGCATTGTTTGTAATGGTATCGCTCACACTTTTGGTCGCATATCTTGCATTCACACGAATCACTCGGTTGGTGGAATTTTGTATTTTTGCACATTTTGTGATGATATCCGTGTGTTGCTAAACCTATGATTCTGTGCCTTTGTGGTTGGTTAGCATTTCCTATTACTTCTTTCACAGTAGCCTCTGTCCGCCCCTGGAATTTCCTTCTTTAAGATATTAGGGGTTGCCGCACACTTGGTACCTTTAAGTCACGCTTATACAATTAGGCCTAGCTGTTGTTAAATAATTAATTTTTCTTAAGGTTTACTATTATTCTATGTCATTAGTAGTTTTTTTTTTCATTTTTCTACCTTGTACATTTTATATTTCATTCGTTGAATCTAGATTAAATCAAAATATTTTGTAAATAATAATTGTATTGTAGACATATTATGTAATATTTATTTTTATTATATTTAGATGTAAGAACCATTTTTGTATTTTTGTATTTTTTTTTAAACCTCGTTGAGTGCTAGAAGGCCTTAGGGACTTAATTCTTCAAGGTAAAAGAAAGCTATTATTAATTACACTGAAAGGATTCTATTCCAAAATTTTAAATTGCATATTTTTACATAAGCCTTGGCGCAGAGGTACGGGACTTGCGCTGGTTCGAGTCTCCATGGGGGAAGAAATTTTCTCATGGTATTTCGGCCAGTATGGGACCGGTGCCCACCCAGCATCGTGAGGCAATTGGGTAGCTACAATAAGTAGCGGCTCCAGGTTGAGAAAACCAGCTATAACGGCTGGGGACTCGACATGCTGACCACATGTCACCCCTACACTGGCTGATTACCATCTACCTCTGTGATTGACACATGTGGATGTGAGGCCAGCAGCCGGCTGGTAGGCTATGGGCCTTGTAGGCCTGTCGCGCCAGGAGTTTTTATATTTTTACATATTTTGAGCTACAGTATAATACATACTTCACACTATAGTACATAATTTATATATATATATATATATATATATATATATTTATTTATTATTATTATTATTATTATTATTATTATTATTATTATTATTATTATTATTATTATTATTATTATTATTATTATTATTATTATTATTATTATTATTATTATTATTATTATTATTATTATTATTATTGTCCACCGCTGTCGTCTCGAGGTAGCGTGCTGCCTTGTCACGCAGCGGGCCCAGGTTCGATCCCGGTCGGGGCAGTTTTTCTGGGTGAGGTTTTTATCGGGGTTTTTCCTCACCTGTAAGACAAATGTCAGGAAAACATTAAGGCCCAAATGGTCCCCGAAATCATATGGCCATAATCATCATCATCCTTATCATTATCATCATCATCATCGCAATCATCCTTCACCGGTGTGGAAAGCAACGGGAAGCTACCACACCTACACAATTCCCTAGTAAAGCTGCAAGCATAGCATGAAAATGCTATGATTGCAGTGAAGGACCTGCCTTCGGGCAGAATTACTATGGATGGATGGATTATTATTATTATTATTATTATTATTATTATTATTATTATTATTATTATTATTGCGGAATTGTTATACATTTTCGTTAATCCCATTCATTTTCGTTACATTGTAAGAAAGAAAAAAATATATTATTACGTTTCTCATACAATATCGTCAATCCCATACAGTTCCGTTAAATTCAGAGCTAAGAGTAAATTGCACGACTTCGATGCAAACAATGACTCATTCATTATAAACGTTTTCCTGTCTTGTTCTCAAACGTTTCATAATTTGTAAATCAGTTGCATTTAAGTTAACCAATGGCACCGGTTGCATCAAAGCTGAAAAAACACGGATTTCTATTGACAGTGTTTTAACCACTGATGGTAAAACAGTCGTCTGTGAAACTTGTGATAGAAGCACAGAGTGTAAGATGAAATCTCAAATTGAATAACGTTGCAAAATAATTTACATATTAGGAATGAAAACGGGTTTCTTAAAAAAAACAGGCATTAATTACACATTTGCAGGGCAGCCTAGATCATCTAATAGTGAATTTTACAAACAGCTTTGCATGGCATTGGCAGATTTTTGTATTTAATATTTTAATTATGTTCTGTTTGAATTGAAAATGAATTTGTTTAGCATTTGAATCAAACAATAAAATACTATATACTATATTTTCGATAATTTAACCGATATAAAGTGTCTCGGTAAAATATTAAAAGGACATGCCCACCTTTTACACCTGTAAGAAAGAATGCCACTTGGAACGTCCGCACTATTACTCACAAAGATGAAAACTTAAATCAGAAAAAAAATCATATAGCAGTAATATCAGAAACTAAGAGAAAGATCTTTGGGCAGACCCTTCAAACGTTGGACTGAGACCGTAACAGACCACTAGGTCTATCACATGAAAGGAAGAAGAAAAAGGAAGAATACAAAAATATTTAGATTTTCCATTTGTCTCCATGCCTCCGAAACTCGTTCTGTGTATAATCTATAGCTTATTCATGCACATTTTCTTGTCTAATTGTGGATAAAGGATATGAACAGCTTTGCATGGCATTGGCAGATTTTTGTATTTAATATTTTAATTATGTTCTGATTGAATTGAAAATGAATTTGTTTAGCATTTGAATCAAACAACAAAATACTATATACTATATTTTCGATAATTTAACCGACATAAAGTGTCTGGATAAAATATTAAAACGACATGCCCATCTTTTATACCTATAAGAAAGAATGCCACTTGGAACGTTCGCACTATTACTCATAAAGATGAAAACTTAAATCAGAAAAAAAAAACTCATATAGCAGTAATATCTGAAATTAAGAGAAAGATATTTGGGCAGACCCTTCAAACATTGGATTGAGACCGTAACAGACCACTAGGTCTATCACATGAAAGGAAGAAGAAGAAGAAGAAGAAGAAAGAATACTAAACTATTTATATTTTCCATTTGTCTCCATGCCTCCGAAACTCGTTCTTTCTGTAATCTATAACTTATTCATGCACATTTTCTTGTGTAATTGTGGATAAAGGAGATGAGGAAAATGAACAAGGAGAATAATCATGACTTGTCGCTTGAATTAATCCAGTTTTCATTAAATTACTAGGGTGACTCCACGCATCGGCGCTAATTCATCCCAACGACACTCTAGAGGCCAGCCATATGCAAAACTAATTTCCTAGTACCGCGGGGGTTCCTGCATGAGAACCGTATTTCTTTCTGACGTAATAGTTCTAGTAATTATTAACTTCGTTCCCTAACTCACAAAATGCAGGGTGTTAGGAAAACTGTGGATCGAAACAGTGAAGATGATTTCGTTATTAATAATTTCCTGTGCAAAGGCAGCTTTTTCACTGCATATGTTTAAAAACTTCCTTTCCACGAAATTAAAACAAATACTTGTACAGATTCTTATAATGCCACACATAGACTACTGCGACATATTACTGACTAATCTGACAACTGATCTATCTGACAGACTACAGCGTGCTCATAATGCGTGAATTCGATTTATATTCAATCTCCGTCGTTATGACCTCGTGTCTCCTTCATTTCAGGCCTCATCATGGCTACGCCTAAATGGCAGAAGAACTTTACATTCACGTCCTTTATTATTCCAAATCTTGCACACATATTTACCAAGTTATTTCATCTCAATTTAGGAACAAGATCACAAGACTCTTCTTTACTTTTGATACCATAGCACAAGACATGTATTTACTCTGAATCTTACACAATATCTATGACTAGAGCATGGAACTCACTTCCCAGTCATGTCAGGGGCTGTCAATCACTATCATTATTTAAATACAAATTAACTGATATCTTAAGTTCAACACAATGAAAACATTAACTGCATAACAACTATATTCAGCATCTAGGAAGCTTTACGTACTTTATTTTATTTTATATTATTTTAATTTTATTATATTATATGTTTTTGTTCGTATTAGCTAGTATTAGATCACATCACCATTGTCCTTTGTTTAGTCTGTATTTTAATAATATCTTAAGATTGTAATAAGTATGTAATTTTTGTATAAGTTCAGTATTCGCTGGTTGAGTGGAACAGAAGGCCTTATGGCCTTAACTCTGCCAGCTAATATAAAGCATTATTATTATTATTATTATTATTATTATTATTATTATTATTATTATTATTATTATTATTATTATTATTATTTTCATTATTATTATTTTCATTATTATTATTTTCATTATTATTATTATTATTCATCATCATCATCATCATCATCACTCCAGGGATTAGGCAATTGCCCGTTCCGACTTCATATTGCATCAGCCCAACGTCTTCTAGGTCTTCCAACATCACGCCTTCCTCTTGCTTGATAATTTCTGGCTAACAATGGATATCTCTCCTTGCTCATTCCATCCATGTGATCAATCCATTTCTGTCTGTAATTCGTGACTTTATCCAATAAAGGCTGTACTTTCAATTCTTCTCTTATTATTATTATTATTATTATTATTATTATTATTATTATTAGTATATTATTTATTATTATTATTATTATTATTATTATTATATTATAATTCTCCACTCTTCCTCGTTTTATATATTTTTTGTATCAAACATAACCTTACATTTATCTTGATATCCTATATGTTACATTTTTTTCTGAGCAAACGCTTTTTCTCCGTTCGTTGTTCCTTTGAGATTATCCTTCATCAGACAGTTTCTTCTTATAAAACCCCAAATAATTCCGTTTTCACTTGTTTATCTTGCCATACTGTCTAAATTATATAAATGGAAGAACACTTTTTCCCGTTTACCATTCCCTACAGAATACTCGTCGGATGTTTGTCTCATTACAGCGACTAAGGCAGCTTTTTATATTTTCATGTGATATAATAGATTAAATATGCAAAAATGGAAATATTTTTATTCACAAATAATTGTACACTGTATTGACACCCGACTGATTATGTCTCGTGCTCGGTGCCGTTCAGTTCCTAAATACTACAGTCATAGAAGGTAAACATTCAAGTTTTAGTTAATAATAATAATAATAATAGTAATAATAATTAATACTAATAATAAATACAATACTTTATTCATTCTGTCAGAGTTAGGGTCATCAGGCCCTCTCTGTACTCAACCATCAAAATACATATAAATTGTTGAAAATCTAGATATACCCTATACTAATTGTAACAGTTAAGTACAATAATGTTTCAATGTAAATTTCATGTACAAACAACATTAATGATATGATAAAATCATAATAATAATAATAAATAAAATAATAATAATAATAATATAAAATAAGAAATAATATTAATTATTATTATATTATGATAAATTATACTAGAAACACCCCTTAATATCTAACCTTTCCTGGGTAGGTAATAAGGGCCAAGTTATTAAGGGAGGTGGAAACAAATATCTAATTTAGGAGCCAGTTTCAAGATATCAAATAAGTGCGGTACATAAAAATAAAAAAAAATCATACCAGGAGAATTACAATAAACAAAACAATAGAGTGATAATAATTATGGTGATAAGGTCTTTATTATAATTAGCAACTAATATAAAGTGTAAGCTTCTTATAGGAGGACGTCAGTGGCGACCAGACTGACGAGAGTGAATCATATAACGCTGATTTAATTAAGTAGATTATGTAGGGAGATTGGAAACATACTCAGGATAGGGATGTATGGGGAATTGTGTCCAAGCGCTATTAACTACGAGTTGATATCGCCAGGAGTGCGTTAGTTAGATATCATGTAAAACAAAACATTAGGAGACATTGTCAAAAATAAAACTCCTTCTGACAACACAGATTTAATGCAAGGAGAGTAAACAAACAAAACATTATCTAATAGACAATATCAAACTGAACAAATATAAATTAATATATATTAAGGAAAAAATGAAATAAACCTTCTTTTACATTTATTTCGACGACATGATAAGATCATGTAGCAATGAGATGTGGGAATTAACTTGCAAAATAGTAATAAAACATAGCTTTGCAGATGACCAGATTTTAATAGGCAAAAACAGAAGACGACTACAAAGACTGCTAGGCCTATATAAACTAATTAAAATATAAAAAATACAACATGGAAATTTCCCACAAAAATAAAAAAGCAATGGCTTCAAGGCGCTCCTCCAGTTCTGACAAACTATATTCGAAAATAAACCAATCGAACAAGTAGGAGTTATAACTTCTAGGTTTCGAAACATCATACCCACAGAAACAGATTACATAACAAAATAGTAAGTTAATTTATAACAGGACAAAAAAGACTTTGAAAATAAGGCAGGAAGATTCTTAAATGAAATTATCCCGCAATGGCAGTGCCTTTTATTACTTATGGATCCGAACATGGACAGTGACAACACAACAATCTCCGAATACACGCTTTTGAATGAGATTCTCAGCACACTAGCAGGATCTAAAGACAGACAAAATATAAGACAAAATAAGAAGCAGCTAAAAGTAGAGGATTTCACCTCAACATAAGATTAGAACAAACGGAAAGAACACTTGGCAGGATGACTTGTAATGGAATACCAGCATCATACACTATTCACCACGAGAGAATTCGGGAGACAGGAAAGATGGAAGGAGCAGCAATTGGGCCGGAACAGCTAGTAATAAGCCTCAACCGTGAAGAGAATAATAATGAAATAAAATATTTAAAATCTATCATGCTAACATAGGTACCCAACGATATACATGAAAATGCTATGCCCTCCAACACGGTTCTCGGGAGTGATTTTGAAAAAAACAATATGAATTCCTCCAAATTCTGAGTAAGAAGAAGAAGAAAAGTATAACAGAAAGATATAACACAAAATATGAAGAACATAATTTATAATAACGTAAGAACACTGATAGAGTGATTAAATAATGGAAAGAAAAATCTAATCAAGTAGTTTACGGCTTATTGCTATTTCAATATTTAATATTTAATTAAATAATTGATTTAATTTCTTCTTTAAACTATATGTGTACTTTGCTTGCTCTGATGGACCTAATTCATTCTTTGTTTAATTTGGGTCCTGTTATCTACCATGTTTGATCCCGCAGTTGTGGTAGCATTAGCACCATGTAAACAGAGAGTAAGCTTTGTCAGTGCTATAAATGGAACATTTAAATCTGATATGGAGACGGTTAGAAAAATTAAAGTGAAAAGTAGTGATCCCGAACAGCCTCAGGAGGCCTTGGGTAGTTGGAGTTAGGGTCACTTTTTCAGACATCGTCACTTTATGTCACCGGGTTGTCAGCCCTGTTGACGGCCGCCTTTACCCATAACAGCGTCTGGTATCTTTCCGTTAGAGGTTGAGTCGACCCTAGGGCCTAGTTGGCGTCGAGGGTTGGGTCGTTTTAAAATTCCTGACCCAACGGGACTTGAACCTCGACCCTCCGGCTTGTAGCTCAGTGCCTTAACCACTACGCTACGGCGTGCCCCCTTAGAAAATATAAATTGGACAAAAAAGTGACAAGTACTAGATGCAATAGGATATTATTATTCACATTAATTTTTATTTGAAGAGAAAAATTATACGCTTAGACCGGGACTGGAACCTGGGACCCTTGGTTCTCTAGACCAAGTGCTCTACCACCTGAGCTACCTGAGCAAGTACCGATCTAAACGCAAATTTTTCTCTATATACGTTGTAATTCCCGCTATGAAGGCTTTGCTTCTATCTTTGCAAATGGCGGCTCCTTTATTAAGAAGACATATTTGGGAATTATACATTACATTATAAATGCCAGTACCGCTTTTTTCGATGTTTTCATTATTAATTTCACACATCTCGATGATGGATAAATCATATTTGAAGAGGAAAATTATTCGCTCAGACCGGGACTTGAACCCGGGACCCTTGGTTCTTTAGACCACCTGAGCTACCTGAGCAAGTACTGATCTAAACGCAATTTTTTCTCTATATACGTTGTAATTCCCGCCCACCAAAAGCTATGAAGCCTTTGCTTCTATCTTTGCAAATGGCGGCTCCTTTATTAAGAAGACATATTTGGGAATTATACTTTACATTATAAATGCCAGCACGTCTTTTTTTCGATGTTTTTATTATTAATTTCATATATCTCAATGATGGATAAATCATATTTGAAGAAAAAAAATAGGCCTATACGCTCAGACTGGGAAATTAATTCTCAAATATGTCTTCTTAATAAAGGAGTCGGCCGCGGTGGACTAGTGGTTATGCTCCTTGCCTCTGGTCCCGAGGGTCGCGGGTTCAAACCCGGCAGAGGTCGATGGACTTTTTTAAGATGGAAAAATCCAAGGAGGGACTTTAAGCCGTGGGTCCCGAGTCTGAAGATTTTCAGGCTCGTAAAAGATCCTTAAGCCTGAATGATAGGCCTCTAAGCAAAAATAATTGATTTTTCCCGTCCTAGTACTACCTTTATTTCCTAGAAGTCAGTATGAGGCGGAACGCTGACCATGGACCACTCAAAGGACATCTATACGAAAACAAGTGTAACTAAATTATTATGGTTCAAATACTTCCCTATAGGGGGAGAGCGCCTAAATCTCTGTTAGGGAAACATGGGCTTACAAGATACAAGAAGAATAAAGGAGCCGCCATTTTCAAAGATAGAAGCAAAGGTTTCATAGCATTTAGTGGGCGGGAACTACAACGTATATAGAGAAAAAATTGCGTTTAGATCGGTACTTGCTCAGGTATCTCAGGTGATAGAGCACGTGGTCTAGAGAACCAAGGTCCCGGGTTCAAGTCCCGGTCTGAGCGTATAATTTTCCTCTTCAAATATGATTTATCCATCATTGAGATGTATGAAATTAATAATAGAAACATCACATTAATTGTATAAACATATAATTTCAGTCACATAATACGTCACAGTAAATTTTATAAAACAATTTTTGAGGGAAACTTTTTTAGAAACACATGAATGACAGGCAAGGGAAACTGTCATGCAAGAGAAGAAATGAGAGAGGTCTAAATTCGTGCACGTTGCAAATTAAAACCTTCACAACCGGTACATTTATGCATTAACTTCTTAATGGAGCAAATTTTCGCGGCCTTGAATTTTCAATTATACCGCTAAAACACCATTAAACTTTTAAGTACTTCCTGCGTTGAGTCTGATCTAATTCTGGCCGCTTATTTTTGCATCTTTCCCCCGCAAAGAGAAAAGCTATTGTTCCGTTAAATCCCGTAACAACATTAAAAGACTTTTTATTGTCAAGAGTGAAAGTATTTTTTTTACAATGCAAAGTACTTTATTCTCAAATACTTGTAATCTCCTTTACTCCCTTAAAGTAAGAGTCCATGTTTCGCACCCATATAATATAACTGGTAGAATAATAGTTTTATATATTTTCAGTTTAACGTTTTTTGAAAGTGGTTGGGACATCAAGAGTCTCTGCAATGCATACTTGTATAAATATCTAAATTACCTAGCATAAATCAGTTTATCTTATTTACAAGAAAAGTATACGAAACACAAAATGTGAACCATACTACAGAGATGCTGCTCAGCTAGCATTGACATTATGTAGGATTTAATAAATTAATCTTCTTGGTGATAAAATCATAAAGTATGTAGTCAATGTACCCATTTTCCACCAATTACAAATTAAAAGAGTCGACATGTTTCAACAGCGAAGCTGTTATTTTCAAGACTAAATATTGACTAAGACAAACATGGTAAATGAATAAACAGAATCCGATTAAAAACAAGCTACGTTACATGACATAGTCAATTACACGTAAACTCTATGACATAATAAACTAATCCTCTTTTCTTTCAATTAAAGAAAATAAGGTGCTGTATATGGAATAGGGCGCTTGTCTTTATTCATAATTTTATCCTTATTTTCATAGATTTCAAACTTTCAAGGACATCAAGGAATTTGAAATTAATGATCGAACGAACCAGCCTAAGGTTACTTTTATCGATAACTGGACCGTAATGGGAAATATGCTGAGCAACTCCAGATTTTTAAATTCTATTGAATCTAAAATGCGCAATGTGTTCATTGAATGTGGTTAAAATAGATCTTATTGTTTGTCCATCATATTTCCTACCACAGTCGTTACATCCAGTTTCATAAATACCGGATTTTTCAAACAATAGACTTTATCTTTGGGGTTTCCAAGAATACTGTTTAATGTCCAACCGGAAGTATAAACTAATTTAGTATCTAATCCTTTAAATATCTTGTTCAAACCCCCTAGTTACAGAGGGAACGTACGGCTTAATTGCAAATTTAGCTGTATTAATAGAAGAATGGAAGGTTGTAGAATCAGTAATCAATTAACTAAATTCAATCTAACGAATTAAATTAACAATCATATTTTTATTAAAACCATTACATTTAGTGATATCTTTAATAGTTTCTAATTCTTTATTATATCTGTTTTTACTTAACGGAAAAGTGATAAAACAGTGAACTAAAACATTGAAACTAGCCATTTTATGTTGATTACAATGACTATTTAACTCATGCCCCAAATGGGAGTCAGTGACCAATCACGTTTCAATGATTTCTGTTTTACAACCAATCAGAGCCGTGTTTCACGAAATATTTATCAGTGTTATATTTACCATATCAAAGAAAGCTCCTCCTTTTTAATATTCTGAACAGGTCAGACCATTATTTTGCAGTGACTGAGCCCATGAGAAATACGGCTACCAGATTGTATATATAGTGCATGAATGTCAACACATGCCGCATGCGGGAGTTAATATAATAACATTTGTAGCAATTTATTATACCACCAATAAAAGAAACCACTGTTCGCACTGCACTTTCTTAAATGTATTTTTTCCCAGGTAACAATCCAGAAAAATATAATTGTCATATTTACATCATACGACATTAGAAATGAATTAACATACCGTTTGATGTGTTTCATTTTTTCTCCACTACAGAGCATTCTTACAATATTGCGTTCCTTTGGCAATAAATAGTATGATCTGGTTGTAGTGATAAACAAAAGAAGCAGATGAAGCGTACCTATCGTTTCTCGTTTGTTTTCAAACATCGCCGTTTACATTAAATATGTAAATATTTTAAAATAACTATAGTTAAATAATGATTTGTGAGTAAACAGCTTAATTTTATTCGTTAAATAGTCCTAACAAATGCCACTCTTGATTTCCAAATTCTCTAGATAAATTTATTGCTCCTCACTTCGTGAGTCGTGAATTTATCGATAATTTGGAAATCACTCGTGGCATTACTTATGGTAAGAATCTGCTGTGATATATCTAAATGTACTGGTTTCTTTTCTGTAAATATCAAACTCTTTTAGATTAGAAATAATTATAGATTAGAGTTTGATACCAAGAGGACGAAGATCACTGGGCCGTCCTATGAAACGCTGGAGGGAAAATTTTATATAGGATCGTAACAGGCCTTGGCCTAATACTTGGAAGGAAGAAGAAGAAAATAAATTTTGATATTTTAGAAAATAAACCAGTACATTTAGATCGATTTATATCCAATCTCCGTCGTTATAACTACGTGTCTCCTTCATTTCAGGCCTCATCATGATTACGTCTAAATGACAGAAGAACTTTACGTTCACATGCTTTACTATTCCAAATCCTGCACACATATTTACCAAGTTATTTGACAATACATTTTCAAAATGTATCAGCTCATCACAATTTAGGAACAAGATCACAAGACTCTTCTTTACTTTTGATACCACAACACAGGACATGTATTTACTCTGAATCTATGACTAGAGCATGGAACTCACTTCCCAGTCATGTCAGGGACTGTCAATCGCTATCATTATTTAAATACAAATTAACTGATATCTCAAGTTCGACATAATGAAAACATTAACTGCATAACAACTATATACTGCATTCTATAAATAATCATCTGGAAAGCTACTTACTTCATTTTATATTAATTTAATTATATTATATTCTAAGCTTTTGTTAGTATTAGCTGGTATTAGATCACAGCACCATTGTGTTTTGTTTAGTCTGTATTTTAATAATATATTAAAATATTACTGAGTATGTAATTTTTTGTATAATTCTACTATTCGTTGATTGAGTGGAACAGATGGCCTTATGGCCTTAACTCTGCCAGCTAAAATAAGGCATTATCATTATTATTATCATATATCACAGTAGATTCTTATCATTGTAATCAACATAAAATGGCTAGTTTCAATTTTTTAGTTCACCATCTTATCACTTTTCCAATAAATACTTCTAATTTGACATTAAACAGTATTCTTGGAAACCCCAAATATAAAGTAGATTGTTTGAAAAAATCCGGTATTTATGAAAATGGATGTAACGACTGTGATAGGAAATATGTTGGACAAATAAGATCTATTTTAATGAACATATTGCACATTTTAAATTCAATAGAACAATGGCTGTTCCTTTGTTGTTGTGTGGAAGTGAAAATTGGATAATGAAATCAACGGATAAAAGCAGGATACAGACTGCGGAAATGCTGTTTTTACGTAATGTGAAAGGAATGCCAAGAGCGGATAGAATAAGGAATGAAACTATACGAGAAGAATTGTACATATATATATATATATATATATATAAAATTGAAGATAGAATCAGAGAAAATAAATAGAAATGGACAGAACACTTAATGAGAATGAACAACGAAAGAATACCAAAAAGAACCTTCCTGTATAATCCCAGAGGAACAAGAGATGTTGGCCGACCACGTAGAAGATGGACTCCACTTTTAACTTCGCCGGAACAGGCTGCATAGCCTAAACCTTGTAGTAGAAGAAGAAGAAGAAGAAGAAGAAGAAGAAGAAATTCAATAGAATTGAAAAATCTTGAGTTGCTCTGCATATTTCTGATTACGGTCCAGTTATCGATAAAAGTAACCTTAGGCTGGTTCTCTGGTCATTGATTTCAAGTTCCTTGACGTCCTTGAAAGTTTAGAAATCTACGAAAATGAGGACAAAATTATGAATAGAAAGAAATACACCATTTCTTTAATTGAAGGAAAAAGAGAATTAGTTGTATTATGTCATACAGTTTACGTGTAATTGACTATGTCATGTGACGTAGTTTGCTTTTAATTGGATTCTGTTTATTAATTTACCATGTTAGTCTTGAAAATGACAGCTTCGCTGTTGAAACGTGTTGACTCTATTAATTTTTAATTGGTGAATTGGGTACCATTGACATGTTTTATTATATATGCTTGAAACACTTTGCAAAATATGCCACCAATATACAGAACCGCGACTCTAATAGTGGTTTTTCAATAAAATCATGATCGGAATTATCTTCATGCTCGCAATTCCTTCATTTTACCCAACGCGGTATAGCTGATTTATCACTACTTATCACAGCTATCTGATTCCTCATGAATCTGGGTGGTATTTGGCACTATACACTTATAATCTCATGAGGAAATTTCTTCCCCTAAGGAGACTTAAAACTTGTCTGTATACACCCTTAGAGAAAAAACTGAGCCATTTCTTGAACGTACATTTCTTCTAAGTTCTACTCGGCATAGCGCTGGGTTCAAACTAGGTAACTAGTCATAATTGTGCAGTCCCTGAGGTACTGTGTTATGTGACATAAACTGAAGACACTCCTACGTGTCCTGTTAGGTCAGCGGTGAAGCATGCAGTCATTATTTCTGTTAATGAAGGTCGCTGGTTCGTGTCCTCAATTATGCAGTTTTTTCTCAAGATATTTGTATAGAATGTTTTATGAATTAAATACAAATTTTATTTTGACATTTGAATTAAGTAAATGTCAATGTTGTTATCGTAACAATTATTTTTACCACATTCAGGGTTTGTTCTAGGTAATTTCAATGTACTGCATTCAATAGACTGTGATGCGCAGACGTCTGAGCAAAAGGAACAGCCTCTAACAAGTTTGTTTATAATGAATAATATTGATTTTTACCATGGCTCAGCGCACACACAAGGGCATAGGCACAAGGCAATCTTAACGCCCCGCAGATTGAGAGCGGTAATAGATGTTTTTGTGAAAGTTTTCATTTTAGAATATATTATTTTCTTTCCTCATTTATTTATTAGAATAATGTTTTAATTCACTTTTTTGTGTGTGCATTAACGCCGTAAAACTCAAATACAAAATTAAATATGAAACTATATTACAGGCTAAATGCTATCCTAACATTCAGTTTAAAAAAATTAGAATGGGAATCAAACCCGTGAGGTTACGAACGCAGATGACGTCAGTTAAACCTCTCGACCACGGAAACACACAAAGCCAAGTTCTCTCTTTCATGTTGCTTGAGAGTACACTGCGTTAACTAACAAACAACCCAGTACAATTATTGAAAACGTGCTGATGTGAATACGGCTTTTGCGAGCGCTCACGAAGTTCCCCGATCTAAGGGTGTACATACTCAGATCTATTACATTCTTGATGTTACTAAAACACTTGACCAATCACGGACGTCTTGTTAAATAAATTCACAATAGAATTCGATATCGTGAAACATCGATAATAAGATACCGTAATTATTTTTAGAAATTTTACGTAATTAAAATACAAAATTTTCAAGTAGAAATAATACCGTCATCCATTCATATGCAGTATTTCATAACTCATCTAACAAATGTTTTTCATCATTTAAACAATCCTTCCATAGTAATTCTGCCCGAAGGCAGGTCCTCCACTGCAATCATAGCATTTTCATGCTATGCTTGCAGCTTTACTAGGGATTTGTAGGTGTGGTAACTTCCCGTTGATTTCAACACCGGTGAAGGATGATAATGTTGATGATAATGATGACGATGATGATGATGGCTATATGATTTCGAGGACCGTTTGGGGCTTAAAGTTTTTCTGACATTTGTCTTACAGGTGAGGAAAAAACCCGATAAAACCTCACCCAGAAAAACTGCCCCGACCGGGGATCGAACCCGGGCCCGCTGCGTGACAAGGCAGCATGCTACCTCGAGACCACAGAGCGGTGGACATTTAAACAATAATAGGCCTACATAATAAATTAAACCGATATTAAATTATGTGCGGCACAATGAGAATAGCCCTCCGAAAGACTCGAAGAGAAACTCAGCACAGGTTTTATAAAAAGATGGCTGTTCCTGTTCTTTTATATGAATCTGAATCTTGGGTACTTACAAAAAGAAAAGATATCTCACACATTGACGCCACTGAAGTGAAATTTTTAAGATCCGTAAAAGGATGTACACGCATGGATAGATTATATAATGAATCAATAAGAAATGAACTGGATATATTTTCAATACTCGATAAACTACAAGAGCACAAATGCCGATCGAATGAACATTTAGACAGAATGGACAATAAAAGATAACCCAAAACGATCAACACTTACAAACCGCATAAAAAATATTTGGGACGACCAAGGAAACGATGAACTTGAGACCGGAACAGGTCTCATTGACCTAATCCTGGAAGGGAAGAAGAAGAAGAAGAAGAAGAAAAGAAAAAACAATGAATAAGTATTAAATTTTATACACTCTTTTAACACCCTATTTTATTATCTATGAGTTCGTAATATGTAAACAAATAGTTTCACTAAGTAGGCTCTAGTGGAGAGAAAAAATAGGGCATATATTTATGTTAAAAAAAATATTGCTTTTTATATTGAAAATACGACGATATTTCTGGAACGCACTATATTCATCCAGAATTAATTATTTCAGGGAAAACATCAAATGCAAATGCGACTATGGTTTTATGTCGAAAACGCGTGTATGAGACTAATAAAGTTTGGTAACCAAATGCTTTCAGTAACACATGTTCAATAAAAAATGCAAGTACTTTTACTATTAATCCATATTACTGCAAAAGTGATTAGCGGAAGATAAAATGCAACTTGCAGCATATGAAAGTAGATTTCTGCTTTCAGTATCACGCATTTCAAGACTCTAACATGAGCAAAGAGAAACGAATAGTTAAGGAAGAACTTCAAATAAAATATATGTACAAACGTGCGGGAAATTAATATAATTAATGGAAGGATCACCTTAATAGGATGGAGGAAAATCGCTTTAGAAAATAGCTTTCAAATATTATCCAAAAGGACGAAAAGATGTTGGTCGTGGTGTTGGCAATAGTTATAATGGATATGAAACGGAACTATAGATCCATCTGTGCTATTGATGGTTTATACGAGTATAGTCTTTACAGTTCGTAACTAAATTCTCATTACAGATTTTGAGGACGTGTAGGGGGACCAAGACGTTTACGTTTAGCATAGGAACTCATGTCCGGAAACAGACACTCAAAGTACCACAACACACGTTCAACTCTCCCGCATTTTCGGCGCCAACGACCCTACACGTTCTTCCGACTTGACCCCGCTAGACTGCACATGGGGATCACATGTAATATCTGATTTAGGATTTCGTATGACATCCCTGGAAGACCTACTGGCGCGGGCTATGGCTTTATGAAGGATTATTGATGGGATAGAGGGGTAAAGATGTGTAGATGGGATTTAGTGGCGCTAGGAATACGGAAGGAGTTCTCCACGTGTGAGAACTTGGGTTGCTCAGGTTGGAATACCGATAGGCAGAATTAATATGTAGAGAAGTTCTTATGAATGTATTTTATTCTTGTCTTATACATTGTGATATATACCTGTTATAAACTGCAACTGGATTTAAAACTTAAATTGTAACTTGTAGAAATGTATAACACAAGTGACTTAAGATTGTGTATGAAGTGAAGTCACAAGGAGAAGCCTCTCTCGCCTATTAGGTAAACTAGTTACTCCCACTACCTCGATCTCGTGGACCTGAAGTCAGTGCTTAGGCACATATAACAAAACATATAATTGGTTAATGCACCCTCCTATTTTAATCATGGGGGTGTTACAAATTTATCATTGGCGATTTACGCCCAGAGGCTGGACCTTTTTCCCGTGCTGGCTTCACGAACAGTCGGGTCACAAACATTAGCTAGGCTTGGGTTTTTCCTAGGCTTCAGACGCTAGAAAATTGCCATATTCCCACACTTTTTGCTAGCGTTGTTTGTCTCAGGATAAAACCCCCGCTTGTAAATTTAGCTAATGGGTTATGGTTATCACGATAAATCAGTTAACTGCAGGCTTAGAAGATATTTCTACTCAATCTGTCGAGCAAAGGAATTGTCACTACTAAGTCATTATCCATGTGTCAGCCACTTCCGTTTTTACAAAAGAAAGGGTGGCATTACCTGAGTTGTCTTTACCCTCCTCAATAACTAGTCATTTCATTACATTGATACTGACTTCTTTGGATCATTTTATATGACATTTGCTCTTACATAATCAAGTTCCACTCGCTTCCCTGATCAATTTGAATATAAATATGACCTAAGTCCAGTAACTCCTTCGTTCAATGATATTATAATTGTATCTGATTTTTATTGCAAATTGGGATTTATTTATAGAGTTACTCAGGAGGCTGAGTGAATGACTTGCCACAGGCTACGGTGGATGTTGTAGGATCAAGGATTGGTGATCGTGTGTACTAGAACATGGTACGGAGGTACTGTATCTGTGCTGATGTAGGTTGTCACATCGATCGAGCTATTCTTGTGGACCCAGACGACAAGCATCATGCGTCAGAAAGATCAACGTGTGTCGTAGTGTTTTTCATGTGACGGGATAGCGGTATGTTTCCGGATATGAGTTCCTGAAGTAAGTTGAACATTTGTTTGTGAGCGGTTTTCTCCTCCGTGTATGCTTGCTTGCAGTGAGCAAATGCCCTGCCTGTATGATTGAGCGTCCTCTAGCGGCCGCTATTTTAATCCAAATTTGGCATATATAAATTAATTAAAAATGTAAGATCGAGTTGGTCTTCTTCTTCTTCTACTACAAGGTTTAGGCTATGCAGCCTGTTCCGGCGAAGTTAAAAGTGGAGTCCATCTTCTACGTGGTCGGCCAACATCTCTTGTTCCTCTGGGATTATACAGGAAGGTTCTTTTTGGTATTCTTTCGTTGTTCATTCTCATTAAGTGTTCTGTCCATTTCTTATTATTTTCGCTGATTTTATCTTCAATTTTATATATATTTAATTCTTCTCATATAGTTTCATTCCTTATTCTATCCGTTCTTGTGCATCCTTTCACATTACGTAAAAACAGCATTTCCGCAGTCTGTATCCTGCTTTTATCCCTTGATTTCATTATCCAATTTTCACTTCCATACAACAACAAAGGAACAGTTGGTTAACCAGTAAAATACGACCATTAGGCGTAGGAGTTCACCTGAAACGAAAATTTAAAAATCGCTCATGCAGTCGCAATTTTCGATGCTTCACAACGAAACTCTGTATATGCTACAGAAATAATCCATGGAAGATTCAAGGCCGGGCGAACACAAGCTCTCCATACATCCCTATCCTAAGTCAAGTTTTCCCAATTATCCCCTGTATAATTCACCTCCTCAAATTACGGATATTGTCATTTTCCCACCTCAATTTTGCCTACCTACTGAGCGCTTTCCTTCTGGTTTTCCTATTATAAGTTTCCATGCCTCTCTTTCATTCCCTATTGTGCCATATGTTCTCCCATCGCAATCTATGAGACTTAACTGTTCTTATTCCATTTGGTTTCTCGTAAAGATCCTGTAGTTCACTATCGAGTGAACTGCTTGTTCGTCTCTCTTGGCCCTAACATTTTCCTAAGAACTTTATTCTGAAGTACACGTAATATTTTCTCCTCCATTAAAACAATAGTCAATGTTTCGCATCCGTATAACATAACAGGGATATTAATTTCGTCGCTGTGGCGTAGTCGGTAGAGTCCCTACCTTCCACTCCGGCGACCCGGGTTCGATTCCCGGCGGGGTTAGGGATTTTTAAAAAATATCAACCTTGGGATTGAGAGTATGTAGTGTCCAAGTTGTAACCGTTGGGTTTAATTCCTCAAAAACAAAAAAACAGGGAGATTAAACTTTTATACAATTTCAGTTAAAAGTTATTTGAGAGGAGTTGGGACGATAAAAATCCCTGTAATGCATAGTAGCATATATTCCCAAAATCAAGCCTACGTTTAATTTCTTTCTACACCTCATTCCTGATTGTAATAATAGTTGCTAAGGTGTTAGAATTCAGCCACTTCTTGAAATTGTTCGACTTACGGAATTCGCTTAGTTCACGCAGTTCCTGCGTGACGGAATTTTAATGGTTATATTTTTAATCAGAATGCATATTAACTCACTAATATTACTTTTTAATTTAATAATTGATAATTTGTTTTTTTTCATTATTTAATCAAAATAGTTATAGTTTATTGCTTTTTTTTGTATTTTTTCTCTTCTTTTTATGTATAGTAGATTCGAGCTGTTATTCCTTTCTGTATGCATTCTTTCATTAAGTTTAATTTTAATTGTATTTAATTTTAATGTATAATTAAACATAATTTTCATTATTGTTCAGTTTGACAGATATTTAATTGTTTAGTATGTACTATTATTGTTTTTTTTGTACGTAAATGAAACATATGTTAGCCCTGGTGAGTGGAAGAGAAGGCCACACAGCCTTAACTTCACCAGACTAAATAATGATATTCTTTCTGTATTATGATCCTGGAATGAATAACGTAATTAAAGAGGTAAATACTTAAGTATTTCACGAAAAAAGAAACTGGATTGCGGATAAAGCTTTTTTTTATTGGTGCAAAGTTAATTAACATATGATTGTTAAGAGGACGGTTTGTTTACCTGGTCAAGTGCGTATATTGTCGGAAAGTATGTCGGCCATGTTGACTAAGTGCACACATTACAAGCAGAATCAATCAATCAAATCTGTGTACGTCCAGTCAATGTAATCTTTGCCATTTTACCTCACATTGTATTCAGTAAGGCTAACGTTACTACTTCTACGTCATCCACATTGTGCCTGTGACCTGTTAATACAGCCTACATATCATTAAACGAGTCCTTTCACGATTACAGCGTGGGCAATCGGTAACCGATCCCCTACAAAGCATCGTATTAAGTTCCTTACTTTTAAAAATGCCATTAAAGCACAATGGCAGCTCGTGGCTTTGAAGTTAGATGAAGAGCTAACTAACTCACTGGCACTATCGAAACCCGTAGGTTCATGGCCATGCGGACATATGCTCTCCTTAAATCCCTATCCTGAGCTAATGTTCTCCAATCATCCCCTGTATAATCTACTTCACTCAAATCATAGTTAATATTATTATTCTCCCACCTAATTCTTGGTCTATTAACTGGCCTTTTCCTTCTGGTTTTCCTACAAGAAGCTTCCATGCGCGTCTCTCATTCCCCATTCATGCCACATGTCCTGTCCATCGCAGTTTACGAGATTTAACTGTTCCTATTATATCAGGCTTCTTATAAAGATCATATAGTTCACTGTTAAATAGTCTTCTCCATTCACTAGTCTGTTCATCTCTTTTTGTCCAAAATTTGTCCTAAGAACTTTATTCTCAAATACTCGTAATCTCCTTTTCTCCTTTAAAATAAGAGTCCATGTTTCGCATCCATATAATATAAC
The DNA here is from genome assembly GCA_030220185.1 of Diploptera punctata. Lineage (NCBI taxonomy): Eukaryota > Metazoa > Arthropoda > Insecta > Blattodea > Blaberidae > Diploptera > Diploptera punctata. Next base: position 26,116 of record JASPKZ010007654.1, on the reverse strand, counting down.
TGGTAGAATAATATTTTTATATATTTTCAGTTTAACGTTTTTTGAAAGGAGTTGGGGCATCAAAAGTCTGTAATGGTTAGATGAAGAGCTAGCAAGAAAAATTATTATAATTATAAACAAGTTTATCTTAATTATTATTAAACTCACTTTTTTTCTTGTATATCAGATCAGTCCTTCGGCCTTTAAGGTTGCAAACTTGTCGGTGATATATCCTCATGCAATGGGCGTATATTCTTAAACTGCAATAGAAGTTCTTTCTGAATTGTAATATTCCCCAAAGAAGAAAGTATCTCTTCTGAAACTGCATTGCTAAGGTATTTTTATCGTCATCTTTCCAACTTGAAAACATGTTTCCAGTAAAATACATACTACATCAGATACAGAATTCGTATTTAAACCACCACAACAACAGCGGAATAGCGCGATACACAGAGCCTTGAAGCAGATGGTTAATTCCCTCTCAGCTACTTCACTTTGAGGATTTTCTAACGCTAGACCTCAGTGGGCGACTTAACTGTTGCCATGGCGACCAGCGAGCTAAACTCCATCCCCAGAAGTAGGAGCAAAAATCCTTCATTTCAGCGTTGATGGAGGCTAGAATTACACTATGTGGCGCGCGAGTTCTCTGTCAGAACGATGAGTCAAGCCCCGTACAATAATACAAAAATATGTTTCTACTAAAACCAATATTCGTGATAAAGAAAATAAAGTTTAAAAATAATTCTGGTAAAAATAAGGTGAAGTGGTACTTCACCTACATCCTCTGAATAGCCGTTCCTGTTATAGCAGATGGTACCTAGTTTCACGTGAAATCTGAATCACAGTTTAACTATTTCGTTTCATATTAGGTTAGATACTTAACGTAGTTTTTAACAGCTCAAGGCATTAGCGCTTTAATTAAAAATTTGACGTGAAAGGGTCAACAAATTTTGCTCAAGAATCTCATTTTTCGGACTTGTAGTTCTTTTACCTATCGGAAATCTGTGAAACGGGATCCACAGCTTTAATTCTCTTCCATAAAGAACCATGTTCTGAATTTTACGCCCTTAAAAATATATCGACCCCGGGCCTGGTCTGAACCCGCGAACCTCGAATCAAAGACGAGGATAATCACTAGTTACATGAGACCGACTATTTCTTGTTGCAGTGCGAACAGATTATTAAATAGTGGATGTTCTAATTTTCCCGGTTGCGGGAGTAAGGAGCTTATTGCAGCGAGCAGATCTGCTCGTCTTTCGACACTGAAATATTTAGTACAGATATTTGTATCTATTTAATTTTTGAAACACCGGAATTTTGAATAGCTTTAATTTAAATAATTTTATTGATATATAAGCGGATCCGTATTGTTCTTTTTTCTTTTCTGCGCAAACGTGTAATACATTTTTGCGGCTTGTACTCTAGTCTCTACCTTATGTCGTCTAGTTTTTCTTCTGTAAAAACATGTCTCCTCCTTCGTCTCTTACATTCGAACGGGGTGTCTTTCTTGATCTTCAATTATTTTTCAGAAAGAACTGAGCCAAGTCTTATTAGATAGATAATAAATATCAACTGATATATAAGTTCGACACAATAAAAACATTAACTACATAACAACTATTTTCAGTATTCTGTAAATAATCATCTAGGAAGCTTCATTTACCTTATTTTATTTTATATGATTTTAATTTTATTAAATTCCATGTTTTTGTTAGTATTAGCTAGTATTAGATCACATCATCATTGTCTCTTGTTTAGTCTGTATTCTAATATTATCTTAAAATTGTAATAAGTATGTAATTTTTCTATAACTTTACTATTCGCTGGTTGAGTGGAAGGGAAAACCTTATGGCCTTAACTCTGCCAGCTAAAATAAAGCATTATTGTTATTATCATTATTATTATTATTATTATTATTATTATTATTATTATTATTATTATTATTATTATTATTATTATTATATTATCATCATCATCAATTGTAGACATAGATTAGGCCATTGGCTTCTTCCGCTTCAGGATAGAAATTGATCCCTCTATCTCTTCTTAGGTCTTCCTGGGTCTCTTCGCCCTGTGGATCTGCAGTTCAATAGCTGCAGAGGTAGTCTATTGTTTGACATTCTACAAAGGCGTTCTTGCCAATTATTTTGATATATTTGAATGGTTTGAGTTATTGCTGGTGTGTTGAGAGCTTTGCGGGTATCTTCATTACGCATGTGATCATAAAGTGTATAACCCACTAAAGGTCTTAATAACTTAATTTCTGAAGCTACTATCCTATTTAATTTACCTGTAGGAATAGTCCAGGTTTCAAAACCATAAAATAGAGTTGGAAGAGTCATTGTTTTATAAAATTTTAGAATTGTATCAGGGCGTACGTTTTGGAGAAGAGTGTTTTTTATGGCTCGTATAAGTTTTTGAAATTTGACCAATTTTATGTCTATGTATTTACATGTGTCGTAGGAAAGGTTGCAGCCAAGATAAGCAAAGTTATAAACTTGTTCCATTATATTGTTGTTAATAACAATTTTAGTTCGTATCGGTATTTTCCCTTGAAATGCCATAACTTTTGTCTTACCGAAATTTGTAAATTATAATTTTGAGTTATATATGGCAGTCTATGTACTGCTCTTTCTAGGTGATCTATAGAAGTAGCCAATATATTATTATTATTATTATTATTATTATTATTATTATTATTATTCATCCGGTATCATGGCAGCTGCCGTCGTCTACCGGAAACCAAACGCCATTCCTCTCTATCCATCCATTGATCTTCCTCCATTCCTCTGATATTCATAGCTGCTTGTACCCCTTCTATCCAAGTTTTCTTCGGTCTTCATCTCTTCCTTCTTTCCATTGGGATCTATTACATAACAAGTTTTGGCAATCTTTGCTCTGGTATTCGTTTGACATGACCATACCACTGCAATCTTTTCTATGATATTGTTATTATTATTATTGTTATTATTATTATTATTATTATTATTATTATTATTATTACATTTGATCATAATAATTTCATAATATTATTACTAAATCTTCAAATAATTCTAACCCTATTTCAGCTTCCGGATGCTGGGTTTTAATTATATTAATTTATCGTATGGTTAATTTCTAGAGTTACATATCAATTATATTGTAATGTAATATAAATAACTAAATAAATTAACAATCAAAAAACTAACTCGAAAGTTTTCTTAAAAATGTAACAGAGAAAGTCACGCAGCTTCTTAGAGCAGTATTTTTTTATACAGAGTGTTTCCGTGATGATGATACAAACTTTAAGGGAAGATTAAGGACAAATGCATGAAACTGATATAAGGAACACAACATCCAAATAATAAACAAAATTTCATCTACCAAAATTTAATATCCTTCGCAGGTTTATCATCTACACTTCATTTCGTAATTTGTCAGCGATCAGTATTGAGGATGGATCACCGGACCGACATCTTGTAGTATTATAAGCGGTTCCGAATGAACACGCCACGAAAGTGATGCAGATAACGTTGTAAACTTGAGCAGGTCCAGAAGATGGCGTGATGTGTATCTGATGTGTTTAGTCGGGTACCGAAGTATAAGGCAATAGAGTGCAGTCTATGTTTACATGTTGAAGTGCATGCATCAACGGTAGTGCAATGGCGTATACGTGACATCATTTGAAACAGCAAAGGATCTTACTTACTTACTCACTGGCACTATCGAACCCGTAGGTTCATGGCCGCGCGAAAATAAGCTCTCCATACATCCCTATCCTGAGCCAATGCTTTCCAATCATTCCCTGTACAATCTACTTCCCTCAAATCATAGTTAATGTTGTTCTTCCACCTCATTCTTGGTCTACAAACTGGGCGTTTTCCTTCTGGCTTTCCCACATGAAGTTTCCATGCACGTCTTTCATTCTCCATACGTGCAACATATCCTGCCCATCTCAATCTACGAGACTTAAATGTTCTTATTATATCTGGCTTCCTATAAAGACCATGTAGTTCATTGTTATGTAGTCTTCTCCATTCACCTGTCTGTTCATCTCTCTTTGGTCCAAGGATCTACTAGCACAAATTCTCGCTGCCTCTCACATCTCCATAACGACTCCAGGATTATTCTTCCAAGTACAACAGAACTTGGTACGACTTTGTCATGCCTACATCGGATCTGAAGAAAGAAAATCACCACTCTGAATAAGACAATACAAATCTCACTAAACTGGGTCAGAGGCCAACAAGAATCATAGGTAACGAACGAGCCGATTATCTAGCAAAAGTAACTGCCAGCTATAAAACTACTGTAACCTACAACTCCAACCCTATTTCTTCAGCCAAGCAACTTCTGCTAAATTTTATATCAACGTATGGAATGCAACATACAACAACTCCGAGGTAGCACTTCACATCTAACAGTTCATCCCCTCTATTCACCATAGGCTGTCTACATCCTTATGGCCAAACTTCATCCTTACACTATTCTTAACCAACCACGGATGCTTCCGTACATATCTTCACAGGATCAAAAAGTCATAATTTCCCCTATGTAACTGCCCCGAAAGTCCACCATGGACAGCAATACATTTTCTGACAGAATGTATACTGTACTCAAGAGACCGGCCTCCTGTTCTAACAACCCAAACACTTCCCCAGATAATAAAACTCCACATTAACACCGTCGCAGTGACAAACTTCATCACCAACATCTTCCGCACACTTCAAGAATAAACTCTTCAACAATCAAATTGCAGCAAGATAAAACTAATTGTATGTAAATAACTGTAAATATCCCGTGATATGCCCATGACAAAACACGGGTTGAAATTGTACCGAAATGGACATTTCGATACAGGAATTACGTCTTACTGCGCAAAACTAAACGTCATCGCGTCTCCATCTCGAATGTCATCTTTATGAACAGTGCCAAATGCTTTCCTATCTATCCCTTCCCTTCCTAGTGCTATCGCGCATTCCCCCCCTCTCCCTGTGAACTCTCATAAATAGCTGTGTTTTTATAACATCGAAGGATCATCTACTTAGTCACCATTGGAGTCTGGTCAGAGCAGCTCAGGAGAGCTGGTTTTGTTTGTTTAGTCCAGTAAGCCAGGGTGGGGACACTAGGACAGTATTTCCCCCAATCCGAGGCTGGACTAGAGTTAGTGATAATGTATGTATGTATGTATGTATGTTGATTTATATCGTATTTTCTTTTTGTATAGATGATCTACTATGATTTCTTTTCTTTGTAAATTGAATATTTATTTATTTATCTTTATATTATATCTGACTATATTTTGACTCGCGTTAAAAGCTTTAGTTGTGCTTTTTACTTACTCTATGCCTATTCATTCAGTAGTTAGCATAAGTCAGATATCAAAGTCAAATTCCAAAAGCTTGCTCAAGCGTGTGTTAGTTCCTTTATCCAAAAGCTTCCACGATTGTATTTTATAAGTCAGTAAACATTACTTATTGGGAGAATTTAGTAAAGAAAGTTGAATTCCTCTTTGCCTCTATGGGCCCTGGCAAAGATGTCACAATTTGAACAATCTATGCTTTCCAATCAAAATAGTGATCAACAATATAACCCTGCGTGGATGCAAAATGGTAGTAGAACGTGGTTCACACTGCACAAAATTATAATGTAATAAAATATAAAAAATGTCATTTTGAACATCTGCTGTAGTATCATGGCTTGTGTAAGTACTATAGCCAGATAAACGTTCGCCAATAACTAGCGAAGGAGATGTTTTCGGACCAGGGTTCCTTATATCAAATTCATGAATGTGTCCTTCATCATCTTCCCAGAATGTTTGTATCATCTTCACGGAAACAACCTTATTTGTCAAAGACACTTGAAATCTATTTTCACAATAATCCAATTAAGCATTAAATTCATGTTTTTGCGAATAATTTTAATAATAATAATAATAATAATAATAATAATAATGTAATTAAATCTCTAAAATTTTACTGTAATCACATTAACTCAACAATATAAATACACCGTCTATATGATGCCAATCATATGTTATGGAGCTGAAACCTGGGTACTAAAAGAAGCAGATAAATTAAGACTATTAACGTTTGAGAGGAAACTATTTAGAAGAGTGCTAGGTCCAGTAAAGGAAAATGGAACTTGGAGGTTGAGAAGGAATGACGAATTATACCTCAAGAATAATAAAGAAAATATAGTTAGTTTCATCAAATCCAAAAGATTACAATGGTTTGGACATACACTAAGAATGCCAAAGGGAAGATTGCCGAATGATATTTTTAATTGGAAGCCACAGGGAACAAGACCAAGGGGAAGACCCAAGGATCGATGGGAAGATGACGTAATTGAAGATTTGAGAGAGATGGGGATTTTTTATTTGAAATCTACTGCACAAGATAGGAAGAAGTGGCGTAAACTGGTTGAGAAGGCCAAGACATTCCACTGGAAGTCGTAGAGCCTGTCGAAGAAGAAGAAGTCTATATGATGCAAATAAATTACCCTAGTTGCGCTAAGACAATGTTAAAACGTTTACAAAAAAATAATAAAAGTTATAATTAGGACCCGGATGTTTATGACCTTAAAATGTTAAAAAAATTACCTATAGTGTAATGACCTAAAAGTGTAAAAAAATGAATTAATGAAAATTATAAATTTCATAATTAGCTAATTAATAATTATTAATTCATTAATTAAAAGTTGTCTTACTTACCTACCCACTGGCACTATCGAACCCATAGGTTCATGGCCGCGCGGACATAAGTCCTCCATACATCCCTGTCCTGAGCTAATGTTTTCTAATCGTTCCCTGTACAATATATTTCCCTCAAATCATAGTTAATGTTATTCTCCGACCTCATTCTTGGTCTACCTACTGGGCGTTTTCTCTCTGGTTTTCCTACAAGAAGCTTCCATGCACCTCTTTCATTCCCCATACGTGCAATATGACCTGCCCATCGCAGTCTAAGAGACTTAACTGTTCTTATTATATCTGGCTTCCTATAAAGACCATGTAGTTCATTGTTATGTAGTCTTCTCCATTCACCTGTCTGGTCATGTCTCTTTGGTCCAAAAATTTTCCTAAGTACTTAATTCTCAAATACTCGTAATCTCCTTTCCTCCCTTAAAGTAAGAGTCCATGTTTCGCACCCATATAATATAACTGGTAGAATAATAGTTTTATATATTTTCTGTTTAAGGTTTTTTAAAGGAGTTGGGATATCAAATGTCTTTGTAATGCATAATAGCACGTATTTCCAAAATTGAGCCTATGTTTAATTTCTTTGTGCATCTCATTCCTATTTGTGATTATTGTTCCTAGGTATTTGGATTCAGCCACTTCCTCAAAATTTCCCTCATTTGTCATTAGCTTTCCATTTCCATTATATAATATATTTCTACGTGTGCCCATATATTTAGTTTTATTGATATTTACTTCCAGTCCTAATTTCTTAGTGTTACTCAATAGTGTGTGCGTGTTGTCCTTTAGTACCTCCTCGCTATCGGCCAATAGTACTACATCGTCAGCATAAACTAACAGCTTATTAATATCATTGAGTTGCAGGCCTTCTTCATTCTCTAAAGATTTAATGGCATGATCTAGTACAAAATTAAATAGTAGAGGAGATAGTGCATCTCCTTGCTTCAACCCATTCCGGATTTCAAAAGTGTCCGAAAAATGTTTGCCTACACGCACCCTACTCTTTGTGCCATTTAGACACATTCATATAAGTCTAACTATTTAGGAGAAATAATGATTTTTGTTGATTGGGGTAACTATTCTAAAGAAATTCCTGTTCTTAGTATTAATATAAAATAATTAAAAATAATAATCACTAGGTCAATCTCATTTCTATTAAACTAATATGAAAAGTTATCAACTAAACATAGCAATACACCACATGCTCATTGTAAAGTTGAGGCAACGCATTGTGGTTTCTAACTGACTTGCCACAGCACAAAAAACAAGGTAGCAAAAAAAAAGCATAAAAATGAACATTTAATCATAGATTAAAAACTGACGTATAAAAATACGAAACATAAATAAAATTACCTTCTTCTTCTTTTATCTTGTAAGCCCATGTTTCCTTTAATGGAGATTTAGGCACTCTCCATCTACAGGGAAGAATTTGAACCATACTAATTTAGTAACACTTGTTTTTGTATAGATGTCATTTGAGTGGTCCGTGGTCAGCGTTCCGCCTCTTACTGACATCTAGAAAACCAAGGTAGTACTAGGACGGGAAAATTAGGTAAATTTTGCTTAGAGGCCTTTTCATTCAGGCTTAAGGGTTTTTTACGAGCCTGAAAATCTTCAGACTCGGGAGCCACGGCTTAAAGTCCCTCCCGGAGGACTTGCTCCTTGGATTTTTCTATCCTAAAAAAATCCATCGACCCCGGCCGGGTTTGAACCCGCAACCCTCCGGACCAGAGGGCAAGGGATCTAAAATAACAAAATTTATAAAATTACTTTATCAGAAAAAAGTGAAACAAATGCATTTTAATGACCTAAAGAAACCTCATATACCTAATATATTTATTGCACAATGCACTTAATTATTAATCTGCATCGTCTCTGACAACTCATAAAAAATGACATTTCATCAATATCCCAGGCCTAGTTATAATCATATGTTGAGTGATATATATGAAATTGTGGTTAGAAGTAAGAAACTCGTGGCTGTGCGTGCATTAGTGTGTATGCGAGACTGTCAGATTACCTCCATGTTTAGTGTGATGAATGGTTGTACCATATCGATCCCGCGCAATATTTATACATCCTTCTGCAGGCGACATGTGAAAAATGGAAGCAAGATCAGAAAAAGTACCGCATCCACATCATCGTTTCTACAAAAAAAAGTTTGTACAATCACGTGACTCGCTTTAATGCTGACAGATGAATTTCACCCTTGATATCGGCTGGCATTTCTATTCTCTTTTGTTTTAAAGTTTGAGAATTAAAAAAGAATAACCATTGTTTTAACAAGTGAACAATCAACAATAAGCATTATAATCTTTTTATAAATATTTAACGAGAAAAATATAATCCTTTTATAATACAGTCAAAAGCAGTACTTCAAAATTAATAGGCATTTAACAATGGTTTTAACATCCCAGGTTAAAATTAATCCAGACATGAAGCGACTGTTTAATTTAGCTTATTATCTTATGACCCTTTAAAAGCTAAGATTTTCGTTTTACTTATTGCTATTTTGAAATTATAATTCTGTATTCATCCATAGTTATTTTGCCTGAAGGCAGGTCCTTCACTGCAATCATAGCATTTTCATGATATGCTTGCAGCTTTGCTAGAGAATTGTAGGTGTGGTAGCTTCCCGTTGCTTTCCACACCAGTGAAGGATGATGATAATGATAACGAGAAGGATGATGGTGATGGCCATATGATTTCGGGGACCGTTTGGGCCTTAAAGTTTTCTGACATTTGTCTTACAGGTGAGAAAACCCGATAAAAACCTCACCCAGAAAAACTGCCCCGACCGGGGATCGAACCCGGGCCCTCTGCGTGACAAGGCAGCACGCTACCTCGAGACCACAGCGGTATAATGTTATTTAATTGAAAGAGTGATTTCTGTAGACAGTCTTCTGTGCAAGATATTAGAACTTGGTTTTCTGCAAAAAGTAATGTGTCTAAGATCTTATCTCTTATTTTGAAATGTGAGTCCAAATTTATCTGCCAATTATATATCGTCAATATAAACATTAAAAAGGGAAGATGAAAGCGGACATCCCTGTCGTACACCTCTATTTATTATTAATGTTATGTGTGTATTCTTTTTATTTTTTTATTCCAGTTGCTATTTTTTTTTTTTTCTACATATAGACTTTCTATTGCAGTTATAAGGTGCCGAGGTACGCCTTTCTGTTTCGTTATATTCCACAATTTATTTCTGTTAACTTTGTCAAATGCCTTTTTCAAGATCTATAAATGCCATAAAAAGTTGCTAGATAGTATTCACTATGTTTCTCAATTATTTGATTGATAGTGAAAATGCAATCTGAACAGGATTACAAACCAAAAGGAGACAGAAATGTTGGTAGACCAAAAAAGAGATGGATTCAACTTTTGGAATGAGAATCTATGAGACCGGAACACGCCACTTGGGCTTAATCCGTGATTGATGATCTTATATCATACTTGGTATTATACGGGAACACGTGCTTTTTAATCGGTTGTATTAATTCAGCTAACTCACTGGCACTATCGAACACGTAGGTTCATGGCCGCGCGGACATAAGCTTTCCACACATCCCCATCCTGACCTAATGTTTTTCAATCATCCCACAGTTAATGTTATTCTCCCACTTTATTCTTGGTCTTAAAGCTGGGTGTTTTTCCCTCTGGTTTTCGAACAAGAAGCTTCCACTCTCCTCGTTTATTCCCAATTCGTGCCACAAGCCCTGCTCATCGCAGTCTACTAGACCTAACTCTTCTTATTAGATCTGGTTTCCTATAAAGATCATGTAGCTCATTGTTATGTAGTCTTCTCCATTCGCCGTTGTACCCTTTCTTTAATTTATCACCTTTACATTCATTGTTGTCATATCTCTCTGTTATTATTATTGCTACAGAGCGGTGCATGATATTCTCTCAGCACACGGCGGCGATCGTGCCCGAAGTGAGCGGTTATCGTTCCCGGTGAACGAGGTCCGCTGCAGTCAGTCTTCTTCTCTTTATACTTGCCTTCAAAGTTAGTAAACAATATGAAACTGCATTTTAATAGCGGACTCTAGCTGAGCCGAATGACAAGCGCTGACGCTGAGCCCGCTTGCCGCCCATTGCTGTTCAGAACGTCATAGACGTAGTGCTCAATACTATTATTAAATATTTTATTACCGCCATGACTGTATTTTTTTATTGCTGCCATTGTTACCTTATCATATTAACACAATTCTGTAGCTACATCTGAAGTATAATAGAAATCCGATTGGTAGGGTTATGGGTAAGCCTACGTTTATATAATTTTATAATTAATATGTAAATGAATCCGTTCTGGTTCTTACGAACAGGTGGTCGAATCTCTCGCATTTGCAGACATTCTGCACCAGATGTTTATAGAGTTGAAGCTCTGCGTGATGGCCGACTTTACTTCCAGAACATACATCTGCTACTTATTCAGTAAGTGGCCGAGTCGATCTTAGACACTGTGATGTAAGGTTTCGACAAGTTTACAAGTCTCGATTATAACGACTCAGGGATCCGATATGCTGACCGCATGTCACACTTATAGTGGCTGGATGATTGTCCACCTCGTGATTAACACATGCGTGGATGTGAGGCCAGCAGCAGGTTGATAGTTCAATGACTTTCTAGGCATGTCACGTCATGGGCATCGGGAATCGAGCCCGCGATTTCTCGACTTGTAGCATAGTTCGAATAACAGCCCGACTTTGCCCGGGTACATTTTTTTGTCATCACTCAGCTTAATGACTTCTAAAACTATGGATTCGACATTCTCGATCTTTTGGAGATAAATTTTTTCATAAAAATGATATAGCCTATGTGATCTATAGTTTAATCGTCCTCTCCCTACATATCGTGTCAAAGCAAGGGCCGGGTGGCATAGGTCACGTGAAATACCTAAAAGGTAGAGATTAACTAAGAATGAATAATATCATATCATCATAACTAACAAGGGCTGAGCCCTTCAAAGGCTGTCTCAGACTCAATAAAATTGGTCGGACCATCTTCTCAATGGTCTCCCAACTTCCCTCCTTCCATATGGTTTATAATTCAATTCACTTGTAGGAAATCCCTCAAACGACATTCGACATACGCATCTCCTCCACTGTTCTCTGTACTGTAAGATGTCTTGTACTAGGCTATTGTTAACTTGAAGGGCTTGTCTTATTGTTTCATTAGTTATGTGATCTCGTCTGGTAATCCCGACTAATTATCTGAGGAATCTCATCTGTTGCATTTCCAATCTCCTTTCATCTCTATTTCTGAGGGTTCAGGATTTTTTATCCAAATCTAAGTGCAGCTTCAACTGTTATTTTTTAGAGTCTCATCTGGTTGTCTGTTGGTAAATATTATATTGTTATGCCTATATTATTAAAATATTATTATTATTATTATTATTATTATTATTATTATTATTATTATTATTATTATTATTATTATTATTATTAAAGTACTTAGGAAAATGTTTGGACCAAAGAGAGATGAACAAACAGGAGAATGTAGAAGACTAAATAACAATGAACTACATTGTCTTTATAGGAATCTTCTTGTAGGAAAGCCAGACGGAAAACGTTCAGTTGGTAGACCAAGAATGAAGTGGGAGAATAACATTAAAAATAATTTGAAGGAAGTAGATTATACAGGGAATGATTGGAAAGCATTAGCTCAGGATAGGGATGTATGGAGAGCTTATGTCCGCGCGACCATGAACCTGCGTGTTCGATAGTGCCATGGAGTAAGTATAATAATAATAATAATAATAATGTTTTATTTTAGCTGGCAGAGTTAAGGCCATAAGGCCTTCTCTTCCACTCAACCAGCGAATAGTAGAATTATAAAAAAAACTTACTTATTAGAATATTTTAAGATATTATTAAAATACAAACTAAACAAAATATAATGATGATGTGATCTAATACTAGCTAATACTAACAAAAACATGGAATATAATAAAATTAAAATAATATAAAATAAAGTAAGTAGCTTCCTAGATGATTATTTACAGAATACTGTATATAATTGTTATGCAGTTAATGTTTTCATTGTGTCGAACTGATATCAGTTAATTTTTATTTAAATAATGATAGCGATTGACAGTCCCTGATACGACTGGGAAGCGAGTTCCATGCTCTAGTCATAGATATTGTGTAAGATTCAGAGTATAGACATGTCCTAATGATTATCATTATTTTAAAATAATTTGTATTGAATTATTACTATTATATTAAATTTAATATTATTATGTTACTTTTATTTTAGTAATAGGAACATTCTGGAAGAGTTTTTACAGACCGTGGTGGGCGGTGTTGTGTTATTTTGTAAGAATTCACTGAACCAAACTTGAGAGACAAGAAGGAAAACTTTTCTCGCAAACTTGCGATAAAGTCTAAATCTTAAAGAAACTTTCCTTTAAGCAAGCCCTATACCCTTAACGCTAGTTAACACTCTTTCAAATGAAGTGAAAAATAGCACTCGTTGAATATAAAATTTCAGACTATTGATTTATAAAAAGCTCATATTTATGCCTTGATTTTACATCGAGATTAGATAATAAAATGTGAAGATAAAATTATATTTTTGAAATATTTTGCTTACAATGACATGAATAAAAATTGCTTTTAATTCACTTGATACAGCAATCAATATTCCATTATATTTTCAGTCCATTGAATAATAAACGACTATAGATTTTCAATAGTTTTTATTTGTATGACCAGAGTTCAGTAAGTATTAATTTTAAATACATTGGAGTTCATATTAAAATCAAATCTCTTCATGAATAGGCCTAAACACTTCACATTCAAACTTTTTATTAACACGCTATTCATTTAGTTGAATGCAGGGTTTCACGGCTGGTATTCAAAATGTTGAGTGATTCCAGGTTATGTGGCCGTGGTCCATTACTGGTGTTCCTACCAGACGTTTCTCCATCAACTGCAGAGGGCATCTTCATCTGGACCCATGCCTCCACCTCTTGGGATACCTCGGTCAAAGACCGTACTTACAAGTCCCAGATTCTTGTCCTCTCTTATCTACATCGCGTCCACGTTCAAGTTCTCGACAATAAAACCAATACTTCAGGGAGAAGGTGTTGGAGTAGCAACTTGAGGGAAATTGCTGAGCTACATAGTACGTCAGGTCGCTCACTCTTGACGACCCACAGTTGGCCACGGGCTCCTCGAGCCAAGCCGGGAGGACTGCTGTCGCAAATCCACCGACCGTTCCCCTGTTCTGCATCCAGGGACGCATCCTGCAGCCGTTGTGAGACCGGCTAGGGCTTGAATCCTCAAGCCCCACAGTGTGAGACTTTAGTACATCCAGATGCTCATCTCCTGACGACCCCACAGTTTGTTCACGAGCCCGTAGGCTTAGCCAGGAGCCAGCACAGTTGTTCCCCTCTGCGCTGATCCGAACCGCGCCCTGGTCTGCCCCCAGGGACGTGTCCTGTTGCTGTTGTGAGCCAGCAAGGAGCTCGCAAGCTCCAACAGGTAAGCAAATAGTACGACAGGGCGCTCATCTCCTGCCGACCCCACTAATGGTTCACGAGTCCCTTGTACTTAGCCGGGAGAACTGTCTAGCTGATCCACCTACCTTTTCCCCAATGCACCACCTGGGAACGTATTTTGTTGTTGATGTGGGTCCAGCCTGAGCATTAGTACGTCAGGTCGCTCAACTCCTGACGACCTCACAGATTGTCATTGGGTCACCCGGTCCAGGAGTTGGCGCTAATCCCACAACCAAAAGACCGCGCTTTCTCTTCTTCCGAGCTTACTGACCTGGTGGTAATTCCCTAAGCATTACGCCTGGTATTGTCCCAACCAGCCCGTTTGCTAGACTAGGCCTAGTTGTGTTCCTGCTGTGAGTCCAGCCCTCTGAGCAATGTAGGCATCCAGGGTGCTCATCCGCCCTTGGTGCCCCCACAGATGGACCTCGGGTTCATTGAACCAAGAGAAAGGAGCTTCTGATCTCCAGTCTCCCACCACTTCGCCACGGTGGTCGCCGTTCCTGCTGTGGGTCCAGGATATGTGAGCTTTAGTAAAACAGGACGCTCATCTCCTGTTGATCCTACTTATGGTCCGCGAGTCAATCGGACTTGGAAGGGAGGACCGACCTTTTCCCCACTATGCCACCGAGGGGACGCGTTTGGCTGCTGAAGTGGGTGCAGCACGAGCTTCTTCAGTGGCGAGTACTTCTAGGTGTGTTTCCTGGTCGAATGCTCGACTGTGAATCAGCATCCGACCTGGAAACACCCCTAGAAGTAGCCTACTCGCCACTGAAGATGCCCTCCTGTCTCACAACGGCTGCAGGACACGTCCCTGGAGGCAGAACAGGGTAATGGTCGGTGGATCTGCGACAGCAGTCCTCCCGGCTAGGCTCATGGAGCCCGTGGACCAACTGTGGGTCGTCAGGATTGAGCGACCTGATGTACTATGTAGCTCAGCAATTCCCAGAACTTGCAAACTCCAACACCCTCTCCCTGGGGTGTTGGTTTAAGGACCGTGAACTTGAACGTGGACGTGAACACAGGATAGGGAGGACAAGAACTCTAGGACTTGGGAGTATGGTCATGACGACCGAGGTTTCCCAAGGGGTGGGGGAAGGGCCTAGATGGAGATGCCCTCCTCAGTTGAGAGAGAAACGTCTGGTAGAAACACCAGTAATAGACCACGGCCACATAACCCGGAATCACTCAACATTAAGACTGTTCATTTGTATTGTAACTTACTCAGGCAATGGAACTAGCGAACTCTGAGTTCATAACTCACGGATATAAACATTCCATACATCTCAATCCTCAATTCCGAACCATTTCCCGTATAATTCATTTCCCTCAAATCATAGTTAATGTCATTCTCTCACTTCATTTTGGTCCACTTATTGGGCGCTTTGTCTCTGGTTTTCCAACATGTAGGTCCATTCCCCATTCGTGCCACAGCTTATGTCCATCGCAATCTAAGACATTCAACTGTTCTTACAACATCTGGTTTTCCGTAAAGATCGTATAACTCGCTGTTACATATTTTTCTCCATTGACGAACATCTCTCTTTGGTTGAAAATTTTTCAGAACTCTCTATTCTTGTGTGGTCATAACATTTTATTCTTGTTTAAGTAAAAAAACATATTTCTTTTCCATATACAATAACTGAAATATATGCCGTTATATATATATTTAATTTAACATTTTATAACAATTTCGCGTCACCATGAACCTACGGGTTCATTTTATAACAAGTTGTGATAACAACAGTTCCTATAAGTGGTAGACTAGGCCTTAACTCTGCCAGATAAAATAAATCTATTATTATTATTAATATTAATATTATTAATATTATTATTATTATTATTGTTATTAATATTAATATTATTATTATCATCATCATCATCATGCATTTACAGAGTCGATCGTGTGTTGTATTGTACTAATTAAATCGTAGTGTTAATTAGTAAAGTAAAGTGATCCCACAACAGCCCCGGAGGTCCTTGGGGTAGTAGGAGGTTAAGGCTCCCACTTTTTCTAGACAATCGGCACTTTATGTCAGCCGGGTTGTCAGCCCTGACGGCCGCCTTTACCCCCAGAACAAGCGTCTGGTACTCATTTCCGTTAGAAGCTGAGTCGACCCCAGGGCCATAGTGCCGCCAGAGGGTTTGGGTCAGTTTAAAAATCCTGACCCCAACGGGACTTGAACCCTCGACCCTCCGGCTTGTAGCTCAGTGCCTTAACCACTACGCTACGGCGTGCCCTACATATTGTAATTTTAGGGTAGCAGAGACAAGTCCTTAAGACTTAACTCTGCCAGGAAAAGTAAATGTATTATTATTTCCGGTATTATTATTATTATTTACAGTGTAATCATTATTGCTGTATTGTTATTATTATTGGACCTATTATCATTATTATTATTATTATTGTTATTATTATTAATATTATTAGGTCTATTATTATTACTATTAATAATAATAGTATTATCATTATTATTATTATTAACATTGACCATGATTTGAGGGAATGACTGGAAAGCATTAGCTCAGGTAGGGATGTATGGAAAGCTTATGTCCGCGCGGCCATGAAACTACGGGTTCGATAGTGCTAGTGAGTAAGCATTATTATTATTATTATTATTATTATTATTATTATTATTATTATTATTATTATTATTATTACAAATATGAACAGTACATTGGAAAATGTGAGCCAATAAACAAACAAATTGATTAAATTAACAGCACATTCGTATGGCCTAAGTGGTGTACTCGTAGTTGGTGTTTTCTTGATTTTCAAGTCCCTTGACGTCTTATATAAATTCATTTCTGGTCATCTTCGATAGAGTTATATATCAAATAATATAATATAATATAAACAAAATATTATTTTATTATTTATTATCTATTTAGTTATAATATAGGATACATATCGCAACTTCACTGTAATATGTTATGGTACTGTCTGCAAAGCCCTTTAGAGGATTGAAACGCTCTCTATGTGCCTTAATATCCGGATCATTAACCTCACCGGAGGCATTCTCTGTCATACTCTACTAAATATATCGGCTTCTATATTTTAAAACTTTGCGAAATACCATATTATGTTAGGGGTTGAACATTTAAATTTTACTTCATCGTATCGCGTTGTATTTAAATAGATATGGCCTGGTTTTATATTGGTGAACTAAATGATTGTCTTTATTTCATATGAATATTATTGATGATAGTAATAATATTCACAATTTAAGTATCTTGGTGAAATAATTCAAGAACACCTAATAGAAACTAAAGCCATCAAACGTAGATGCCAGCAAATGGAAACAGCATTTCGGTCTACTCACAACATTGGCCTATATAATAATAGTTTTACATACAGAATTAAGCCACTATAACAGTGTAATTAAACCAGAGGGCCTCCCTCTATGGAGCAGAATCATTATTTTGAACAGAAAAAATGTCGAAAATCTAGTAAAAAAATCAAAATTTTAGAAAAATTTTAGGCCCACAAGTCATAGGTGAAGCATATAGACTCAAAAGTGAAGATGAAATAAAATTATGTATAGGTAGACATTCATAGTGATATTAGAAAACGAGGTAGAAAGGTTGAAATTTTATGAACATATTAAAGAAAGAACTTAAATAGACTTTCAAAACAAATAATAGAATTCTACAAGAGTAGAAGTAAAGCAATAGTGGATACAATGAGATGGAGTGAAAAAGGACATAAAATTGGCAGGAATAACTAAAAAAAAGATGACATAAACAGATAAATCTTTAAAATTAAGGTGCAGAAGCGGCAGTTGACCAAGAAAAAAAAATCTTAAACAACATGGACAGAGGAGAGAGAGAGAGAGAGTGAGGGGGGGAGAGAGCCCATAGATAAAAAAGTGGGAACTATTGAGTCAAAAGATACGTCTCAAAGTACTTTGCGTAATCTAAAAAAAAAAAGAATCATGAGACCTGTCATATTTATTCATATAGTCAAACAACCGTTCTCTTCTTCTTCTTCTTTCTTTCCAGGATTAGGTCAATGCGACCTATTCTGGTCTCAAGTCCGTCGTTTCCTTGGCCGTCCCAAAGATCTTTTCCATGCGGTTTGTATAAGTTGATCGTTTTGGGTAATTTTGTATTGTTCATTCTGTCTAAATGTTCTTTCCATCGGTATTTGTGCTCTTCTAGTTTGTCGAGTATTGAAAATATCTCCAGTTCATTTCTTATTGATTCATTATGTAATCCATCCACGCGTGTACATTCTTTTACGGATCTTAAAAATTTAATTTCAGCGGCTTGAATGTGTGAGATGTCTTTTTTTTGTAAGTACCCAAGATTCAGATCCATATAAAATAACAGGAACAGCCATAATTTTATAAAACTTGATCTGAGTTTCTCTTCGAGTCTTTCGGAGGGTTATTCTTATGGTGCCACACATCATTTGATATCGGTTTAATTTATTATGTGATAGCTATATGTTATAGGCCTATCTGGACTAATATAGTTGAAGTGTGCCTTGTTCTATTATTCCATTATTGATTACTGTTTTTACTCTGACTGGCACTTGGCCCTGAAAAGCCATAATTTTAGTTTTTGAGTTTGAAAGTTTAAGATTATAATAGAGTCCTAATTGATTCAACGTGTAAATCATCTTTGCAAATCTTTGTAAATCATCCTCTGACTTCTGTATAATTACCAGATCGTCTGCATACATTAAAATATTTCATATACATTTTCTTATTAATTTGTATTCCTATTGGACTTGATTTTTTCCTTATTTTCGAAAATAATAAACTTGAATTATTATTTTTCGGAGCGGGTGATAATTCAAGAGGCAGACGAGACAGAATATCTTATACATATATATATATATATATATATATACGGATGGAAGCAAAATCAATAGGAAAGTGGAAAGTGGGTGCTGCGGTTATGGTAATCAAATGGCATACTATACTACATAGGATTAAATACAAGTTGGATAACTGCTCTAACGATCCGGCTGAACAAATAGCGATCCTGAAAAACTGGAGGAAGTTAGGGATAATCCATCAGAAGGCGAAACTGAAAAAAAATATGGGCATACATTTAGATAGCCAACACAACCCTGGATTTAATAAATAATAACTTCAATTACACAATAATTGTAGATAAAATAAGACGCCAAATTAGGGAGCTTTAAAGTAAAAATGTAGAATTGTCTTTCACGGGGTCTATTCTCATGCCGGTGAACTAGAATGTTTGTTGGGAGGCAAATTAGCCAAAGTAACAGCGGAAGGTAAAAACGGGTAAATTGTATATGTGATCGAATACCTAAATAGACAGCACTCACAGATGAAGCGAAAAAAAAATCTAAAATGGCAAATCCAGCGGGAAATTCTGCAAAATGCGCTGTTTAGATTATTTCTCTCCCTTCGGTGAGATAAGTTGAGAACAATAAACCATATGTAGGCCTGGGTAATATTTTATTGATCGTGTCTAATTTATTTATGGCATTTTAATTATTAGGTTCCGTACGGAGCCGAAGATATGGAATGTGTATTTGTTGGAATCTCCATGGGGGGGGGGAGAAATTTTCTTAAGGTATTTCGGTCAGGGAGCTGTGTCCACCTAGCATCGTGAGGAATTTGAGTAGTTAAATTAAATAGCAAAAGGCACGCCATAGCGTAAATTGATTAAGGTAATACGCTACAACTGGAAAGTTGGTTCAAGTACCGGTTGGGTCAAGATTTTTAAACTGACCCAATTGTTCTGGCGGGACCATGAACCTGAGATTGACTCAGCCCCCAACACAACTGAAAACCCGGCTGACATCTCGTCTAGATTGTCTAGAAAGGTGAGAGTCTTAACCGGCTATTATCCCAAGGGCCTCTTAAAGCCTGTAGTGGGATCACTTTAGGTTTATAATAAGTAGCGACTCAAGGTTGAGAAAACTAGATATGATAACTGGGGGATTCGACTTGCTGATCACATGTCACTCCTGTACTGGCTTCATACACATGTTGAAGTCGCACTGGCAGCAGCTACTTTTCTAGGCCTGTCGGGCCGTAATTGTTTTATTATTGTTATTAGAGTACAAGTGATTTTTATTGTAATGTTTTTTTTTGTTTGTTTACAGAGCACAACTTTCTACTGCGGAAAATTGTATTTCGGAAGTTTCTGTGGATTCAACGGGAAGGTAAGTCTGTAAATAGTGCGTTGAACTTCATAAAATTGTCGATGTCTTATAGTATTATAATTATGTTTATTATTATTATTATTATTATTATTATTATTATTATTATTATTGATTTGTCTTCCTTTTAATCCTACCGGCTTACCTCTATTGGGTTTATTAGCATTGCATTTTTTCTGATGTGAGGGAGCTGGCCTACCGCATCAATCCCCAACCTGGAGGACCAGGGATTTTTTGAGGTGTCTATTCTTAGATCACTTCCTTTCACTACAGCTAAAGAGCCTGATCTGCCCTTTAAGAAGAATTTGACAGAAAAGATAAGATGAAATGATCCCCTCGGCCTCGAATACTCTAATACCATCGGTGTCGGAAAACAAGTGTTCAGTCCAGAGAGACTGGATAGGAAATATAAAAAAGTTGTATGGTATGGAAATGGAAGTAATACCATATCGGTCAATATCTCACCATGCTGACCAGTGCAATTGGTGAGTAACTCATCCCGTTCGTTCACCACATATTATTATTATTATTATTATTATTATTATTATTATTATTATTATTATTATTATTATTATTATTATTATTATTATTATTTATTATTATTATTATTATTGCGGAAAGGATTTTTATGTGCGGCACCTTTACAAAAATATAGCTGTTTTCATACCAATAGTTCTATACATGTATTTGGGGGGACGAAATGAAGCGAAATGAACACAATTTGTTGCATATTTTTGAACATTTTCGTGAGATTACTACATTTCACCCCTTTTACCCTTTTTTTATGCTGCAGCACCTTTTCCTCC